>CAXIWF010001452.1:0-94755 GCA_964036045.1 Eutreptiella sp. 'Long Island Sound 2002' | reverse complement strand
AATTCTCAGAAAATTCTCGGAAAATTCCCGGAAAATTCTCGGAAAATTCTCGGAAAATTCTCGGAAAATTCTCGCAAAATTCTCGGAAAATTCTCGGAAAATTCTCGGAAAATTGACGGAAAATTCTCGGAAAATTCTCGGAAAATTCTCGGAAAATTCTCGGAAAATTCTCTGAAAATTCTCGGAAAATTCTCGGAAAATTCTCAGAAAATTCTCGGAAAATTCTGGGAAAATTCTCGGGAAAATTCTCGGAAAATTCTCGGAAAATTCTCGGAAAATTCTCGGAAAATTCTCGGAAAATTCTCGGAAAATTCTCGGAAAATTCCCGGAAAATTCTCGGAAAATTCTCGGAAAATTCTCGGAAAATTCTCGGAAAATTCTCGGAAAATTCTCAGAAAATTCTCAGAAGATTCTCGGAAAATTCTCGGAAAATTCTCGGAAAATTCTCGTAAAATTGACGGAAAATTCTCGGAAAATTCTCGGAAAATTCTCGGAAAATTCTCGGAAAATTCTCGGAAAATTCTCAGGAAATTCTCAGAAAATTCTCGGAAAATTCTCGGAAAATTCTCGGAAAATTCTCGGAAAATGTCGGAAATTTCTCGGAAAATTCTCAGAAAATTGACGGAAAATTCTCTGAAAAATCTCGGAAAATTCTCGGAAAATTCTCGGAAAATTCTCGGAAAATACTCGGAAAATTCTCGGAAAATTCTCGGAAAATTGTCGGAAATCTCTCGGAAAATTCTCGGAAAATCCTCGGAAAATTCTCGGAAAATTCTCGGAAAATTTTCGGAAAATTCTCGGAAAATTCTCGGAAAATTCTCGGAAAATTCTCGGAAAATTCTCGGAAAATTCTAGGAAAATTCTCGGAAAATTCTCGGAAAATTCTCAGAAAATTCTCTGAAAATTCTCGGAAAATTCTCGGAAAATTCTCGGAAAATTGACGGAAAATTCTCGGAAGATTCTCGGAAAATTCTCGGAAAATTCTCGGAAAATTCTCGGAAAATTCTCGGAAAATTCTCGGAAAAATCTCGGAACATTCTCGGAAAATTCTCAGAAACTTCTCGGAAAATTCTCGGAAAATTCTCGGAAAATTCTCGGAAAATTCTCGGAAAATTCTCGGAAAATTCTCGGAAAATTCTCGGAAAATTCTCGGAAAATTCTCGGAAAATTCTCAGAAAATTTTCGGAAAATTCTCGGAAAATTCTCGGAAAATTCTCGGAAAATTCTCGGAAAATTCTCGGAAAATTCTCGGAAAATTGTCGGAAATCTCTCGGAAAATTCTCGGAAAATTCTCGGAAAATTCTCGGAAAAAGCTCGGAAAATTCTCGGAAAATTCTCGGAAAATTCTCGGAAAAATCTCGGAAAATTCTCGGAAAATTCTCAGAAAATTCTCGGAAAATTCTCGGAAAATTCTCGGAAAATTCTCGGAAAATTCTCGGAAAATTCTCGGAAAATTCTCGGAAAATTCTCAGAAAATTCTCGGAAAATTCCCGGAAAATTCTCGGAAAATTCTCGGAAAATTCTCGGAAAATTCTCGCAAAATTCTCGGAAAATTCTCGGAAAATTCTCGGAAAATTGACGGAAAATTCTCGGAAAATTCTCGGAAAATTCTCGGAAAATTCTCGGAAAATTCTCGGAAAATTCTCGGAAAATTCTCGGAAAATTCTCAGAAAATTCTCGGAAAATTCTGGGAAAATTCTCGGGAAAATTCTCGGAAAATTCTCGGAAAATTCTCGGAAAATTCTCGGAAAATTCTCGGAAAATTCTCGGAAAATTCCCGGAAAATTCTCGGAAAATTCTCGGAAAATTCTCGGAAAATTCTCGGAAAATTCTCGGAAAATTCTCAGAAAATTCTCAGAAGATTCTCGGAAAATTCTCGGAAAATTCTCGGAAAATTCTCGTAAAATTGACGGAAAATTCTCGGAAAATTCTCGGAAAATTCTCGGAAAATTCTCGGAAAATTCTCGGAAAATTCTCGGAAAATTCTCAGGAAATTCTCAGAAAATTCTCGGAAAATTCTCGGAAAATTCTCGGAAAATTCTCGGAAAATGTCGGAAATTTCTCGGAAAATTCTCAGAAAATTGACGGAAAATTCTCTGAAAAATCTCGGAAAATTCTCGGAAAATTCTCGGAAAATTCTCGGAAAATACTCGGAAAATTCTCGGAAAATTCTCGGAAAATTGTCGGAAATCTCTCGGAAAATTCTCGGAAAATCCTCGGAAAATTCTCGGAAAATTCTCGGAAAATTTTCGGAAAATTCTCGGAAAATTCTCGGAAAATTCTCGGAAAATTCTCGGAAAATTCTCGGAAAATTCTAGGAAAATTCTCGGAAAATTCTCGGAAAATTCTCAGAAAATTCTCTGAAAATTCTCGGAAAATTCTCGGAAAATTCTCGGAAAATTGACGGAAAATTCTCGGAAGATTCTCGGAAAATTCTCGGAAAATTCTCGGAAAATTCTCGGAAAATTCTCGGAAAATTCTCGGAAAAATCTCGGAACATTCTCGGAAAATTCTCAGAAACTTCTCGGAAAATTCTCGGAAAATTCTCGGAAAATTCTCGGAAAATTCTCGGAAAATTCTCGGAAAATTCTCGGAAAATTCTCAGAAAATTCTCGGAAAATTCTCAGAAAATTTTCGGAAAATTCTCGGAAAATTCTCGGAAAATTCTCGGAAAATTCTCGGAAAATTCTCGGAAAATTGTTGGAAATCTCTCGGAAAATTCTCGGAAAATTCTCGGAAAATTCTCGGAAAATTCTCGGAAAATTTTCGGAAAATTCTCGGAAAATTCTCGGAAAATTCTCGGAAAATTCTCTGAAAATTCTCGGAAAATTCTCGGAAAATTCTCGGAAAATTGACGGAAAATTCTCGGAAAATTCTCGGAAAATTCTCGGAAAATTCTCAGAAAATTCTCGGAAAATTCTGGGAAAATTCTCGGAAAATTCTCGGAAAATTCTCGGAAAATTCTCGGAAAATTCTCGGGAAAATTCTCGGAAAATTCTTGGAAAATTCTCGTAAAATTCTCGGAAAATTCTCGGAAAATTCTCGGAAAATTCTCGGAAAATTCCCGGAAAATTCTCGGAAAATTCTCGGAAAATTCTCGGAAATTTCTCGGAAAATTCTCGGAAAATTCTCGGAAAATTCTCGGAAAATTCTCGGAAAATTCGCGGAAAATTCTCAGAAAATTCTCGGAAAATTCTCGGAAAATTCTCGGAAAATTCTCGGAAAATTCTCGTAAAATTGACGGAAAATTCTCGGCAAATTCTCAGAAAATTCTCAGAAAATTCTCGGAAAATTCTCGGAAAATTCTCGGAAAATTCTCGGAAAATTCTCGGAAAATTCTCGAAAAATTCTCGGAAAAATGTCGGAAAATTCTCGGAAAATTCTCAGAAAATTGACGGAAAATTCTCGGAAAAATCTCGGAAAATTCTCGGAAAATTCTCGGAAAATTCTCGGAAAATTCTCGGAAAATTCTCGGAAAATTCTCGGAAAATTGTCGGAAATCTCTCGAAAAATTCTCGGAAAATTCTCGGAAAATTCTCGGAAAATTCTCGGAAAATTGACGGAAAATTCTCGGAAAATTCCCGGAAAATTCTCGGAAAATTCTCAGAAAATTCTCGGAAAATTCTCGGAAAATTCTCAGAAAATTCTCGGAAAATTCTCGGAAAATTCTCGGAAAATTCCCGGAAAATTCTCGGAAAATTCTCGGAAAATTCCCGGAAAATTCTCGGAAAATTCTCAGAAAATTCTCGGAAAATTCTCGGAAAATTCTCAGAAAATTCTCGGAAAATTCTCGGAAAATTCTCGGAAAATTCTCGGAAAATTCTCGGAAAATTCTCGGAAAATTCTCGGAAAATTCTCAGAAAATTCTCGGAAAATTCCCGGAAAATTCTCGGAAAATTCTCGGAAAATTCTCGGAAAATTCTCGAAAAATTCTCGGAAAATTCTCGGAAAATTCTGGGAAAATTGACGGAAAATTCTCGGAAAATTCTCGGAAAATTCTCGGAAAATTCTCAGAAAATTCTCGGAAAATTCTGGGAAAATTCTCGGAAAATTCTCGGAAAATTCTCAGAAAATTCTCGGAAAATTCTCGGGAAAATTCTCGGAAAATTCTCGGAAAATTCTCGGAAGATTCTCAGAAAATTCTCTGAAAATTCTCGGAAAATTCTCGGAAAATTCTCGGAAAATTGACGGAAAATTCTCGGAAGATTCTCGGAAAATTCTCGGAAAATTCTCGGAAAATTTTCGGAAAATTCTCGGAAAATTCTCGGAAAATTCTCGGAAAATTCTCGGAAAATTCTCGGAGAATTCTCAGAAAATTCTCTGAAAATTCTCGGAAAATTCTCGGAAAATTCTCGGAAAATTGACGGAAAATTCTCGGAAGATTCTCGGAAAATTCTCGGAAAATTCTCGGAAAATTCTCGGAAAATTCTCGGAAAATTCTCGGAAAATTCTCAGAAAATTCTCGGAAAATTCTCA
This sequence comes from Eutreptiella sp. 'Long Island Sound 2002', assembly GCA_964036045.1. NCBI lineage: Eukaryota > Euglenozoa > Euglenophyceae > Eutreptiales > Eutreptiaceae > Eutreptiella > Eutreptiella sp. 'Long Island Sound 2002'. The sequence continues at coordinate 90,279 of CAXIWF010001452.1, read as the reverse complement.
GAAAATTCCCGGAAAATTCCCGGAAAATTCTCGGAAAATTCTCGGAAAATTCTCGGAAAATTCTCGGAAAATTGACGGAAAATTCTCCGAAAATTCTCGGAAAATTCTCGGAAAATTCTCGGAAAATTCTCGGAAAATTGACGGAAAATTCTCGGAAAATTCTCGGAAAATTCTCGGAAAATTCTCAGAAAATTCTCGGAAAATTCTCGGAAAATTCTCAGAAAATTCTCGGCAAATTCTCGGAAAATTCTCGGAAAATTCTCGGAAAATTCTCAGAAAATTCTCGGAAAATTCCCGGAAAATTCTCGGAAAATTCATGGAAAATTCTCGGAAAATTCTCGGAAAATTCTCGGAAAATTCTCGGAAAATTCTGGGAAAATTGACGGAAAATTCTCGGAAAATTCTCGGAAAATTCTCGGAAAATTCTCAGAAAATTCTCGGAAAATTCTGGGAAAATTCTCGGAAAATTCCCGGAAAATTCTCAGAAAATTCTCGGAAAATTCTCGGGAAAATTCTCGGAAAATTCTCGGAAAATTCTCGGAAAATTCTCAGAAAATTCTCTGAAAATTCTCGGAAAATTCTCGGAAAATTCTCGGAAAATTGACGGAAAATTCTCGGAAGATTCTCGGAAAATTCTCGGAAAATTCTCGGAAAATTTTCGGAAAATTCTCGGAAAATTCTCGGAAAATTCTCGGAAAATTCTCGGAAAATTCTCGGAGAATTCTCAGAAAATTCTCTGAAAATTCTCGGAAAATTGTCGGAAAATTCTCGGAAAATTGACGGAAAATTCTCGGAAGATTCTCGGAAAATTCTCGGAAAATTCTCGGAAAATTCTCGGAAAATTCTCGGAAAATTCTCGGAAAATTCTCAGAAAATTCTCGGAAAATTCTCAGAAAATTCCCGGAAAATTCCCGGAAAATTCTCGGAAAATTCTCGGAAAATTCTCGGAAAATTCTCGGAAAATTGACGGAAAATTCTCCGAAAATTCTCGGAAAATTCTCGGAAAATTCTCGGAAAATTCTCGGAAAATTGACGGAAAATTCTCGGAAAATTCTCGGAAAATTCTCGGAAAATTCTCAGAAAATTCTCGGAAGATTCTCGGAAAATTCTCAGAAAATTCTCGGCAAATTCTCGGAAAATTCTCGGAAAATTCTCGGAAAATTCTCAGAAAATTCTCGGAAAATTCCCGGAAAATTCTCGGAAAATTCATGGAAAATTCTCGGAAAATTCTCGAAAAATTCTCGGAAAATTCTCGGAAAATTCTCGGAAAATTGACGGAAAATTCTCGGAAAATTCTCGGAAAATTCTCGGAAAATTCTCAGAAAATTCTCGGAAAATTCTGGGAAAATTCTCGGAAAATTCTCGGAAAATTCTCGGAAAATTCTCGGAAAATTCTCGGGAAAATTCTCAGAAAATTCTCGGAAAATTCTCGTAAAATTCTCGGAAAATTCTCGGAAAATTCTCGGAAAATTCTCGGAAAATTCCCGGAAAATTCTCGGAAAATTGACGGAAAATTCTCGGAAGATTCTCGGAAAATTCTCGGAAAATTCTCGGAAAATTCTCGGAAAATTCTCGGAAAATTCTCGGAAAATTCTCAGAAAATTCTCGGAAAATTCTCAGAAAATTCCCGGAAAATTCCCGGAAAATTCTCGGAAAATTCTCGGAAAATTCTCGGAAAATTCTCGGAAAATTGACGGAAAATTCTCCGAAAATTCTCGGAAAATTCTCGGAAAATTCTCGGAAAATTCTCGGAAAATTGACGGAAAATTCTCGGAAAATTCTCGGAAAATTCTCGGAAAATTCTCAGAAAATTCTCGGAAAATTCTCGGAAAATTCTCAGAAAATTCTCGGCAAATTCTCGGAAAATTCTCGGAAAATTCTCGGAAAATTCTCAGAAAATTCTCGGAAAATTCCCGGAAAATTCTCGGAAAATTCATGGAAAATTCTCGGAAAATTCTCGGAAAATTCTCGGAAAATTCTCGGAAAATTCTGGGAAAATTGACGGAAAATTCTCGGAAAATTCTCGGAAAATTCTCGGAAAATTCTCAGAAAATTCTCGGAAAATTCTGGGAAAATTCTCGGAAAATTCTCGGAAAATTCTCAGAAAATTCTCGGAAAATTCTCGGGAAAATTCTCGGAAAATTCTCGGAAAATTCTCGGAAAATTCTCAGAAAATTCTCTGAAAATTCTCGGAAAATTCTCGGAAAATTCTCGGAAAATTGACGGAAAATTCTCGGAAGATTCTCGGAAAATTCTCGGAAAATTCTCGGAAAATTTTCGGAAAATTCTCGGAAAATTCTCGGAAAATTCTCGGAAAATTCTCGGAAAATTCTCGGAGAATTCTCAGAAAATTCTCTGAAAATTCTCGGAAAATTCTCGGAAAATTCTCGGAAAATTGACGGAAAATTCTCGGAAGATTCTCGGAAAATTCTCGGAAAATTCTCGGAAAATTCTCGGAAAATTCTCGGAAAATTCTCGGAAAATTCTCAGAAAATTCTCGGAAAATTCTCAGAAAATTCCCGGAAAATTCCCGGAAAATTCTCGGAAAATTCTCGGAAAATTCTCGGAAAATTCTCGGAAAATTGACGGAAAATTCTCCGAAAATTCTCGGAAAATTCTCGGAAAATTCTCGGAAAATTCTCGGAAAATTGACGGAAAATTCTCGGAAAATTCTCGGAAAATTCTCGGAAAATTCTCAGAAAATTCTCGGAAGATTCTCGGAAAATTCTCAGAAAATTCTCGGCGAATTCTCGGAAAATTCTCGGAAAATTCTCGGAAAATTCTCAGAAAATTCTCGGAAAATTCCCGGAAAATTCTCGGAAAATTCATGGAAAATTCTCGGAAAATTCTCGAAAAATTCTCGGAAAATTCTCGGAAAATTCTCGGAAAATTGACGGAAAATTCTCGGAAAGTTCTCGGAAAATTCTCGGAAAATTCTCAGAAAATTCTCGGAAAATTCTGGGAAAATTCTCGGAAAATTCTCGGAAAATTCTCGGAAAATTCTCGGAAAATTCTCGGGAAAATTCTCGGAAAATTCTCGGAAAATTCTCGTAAAATTCTCGGAAAATTCTCGGAAAATTCTCGGAAAATTCTCGGAAAATTCCCGGAAAATTCTCGGAAAATTCTCGGAAAATTCTCGGAAAATTCTCGGAAAATTCTCGGAAAATTCTCGGAAAATTCTCGGAAAATTCTCGGAAAATTCTCGGAAAATTCTCAGAAAATTTTCGGAAAATTCTCGGAAAATTCTCGGAAAATTCTCGGAAAATTCTCGGAAAATTCTCGGAAAATTCTCGGAAAATTGTCGGAAATCTCTCGGAAAATTCTCGGAAAATTCTCGAAAAATTCTCGGAAAATTCTCGGAAAATTCTCGGAAAATTCTCGGAAAATTCTCGGAAAAATCTCGGAAAATTCTCGGAAAATTCTCAGGAAATTCTCGGAAAATTCTCGGAAAATTCTCGGAAAATTCTCGGAAAATTCTCGGAAAATTCTCGGAAAATTCTCGGAAAATTCTCAGAAAATTCTCGGAAAATTCCCGGAAAATTCTCGGAAAATTCTCAGAAAATTCTCCGAAAATTCTGGGAAAATTCTCGGAAAATTCTCGGAAAATTCTCGGAAAATTCTCGGGAAAATTCTCGGAAAATTCTCGGAAAATTCTCGGAAAATTCTCGGAAAATTCTCGGAAAATTCTCGGAAAATTCTCGGAAAATTCCCGGAAAATTCTCGGCAAATTCTCGGAAAATTCTCGGAAAATTCTCGGAAAATTCTCGGAAAATTCTCGGAAAATTCTCGGAAAATTCTCGGAAAATTCTCGGAAAATTCTCAGAAAATTCTCAGAAGATTCTCGGAAAATTCTCGGAAAATTCTCGGAAAATTCTCGTAAAATTGACGGAAAATTCTCGGAAAATTCTCGGAAAATTCTCGGAAAATTCTCGGAAAATTCTCGGAAAATTCCCGGAAAATTCTCGGAAAATTCTCGGAAAATTCTCGGAAAATTCTCGAAAAATTCTCGGAAAATTCTCGGAAAATTCTCGGAAAATTGACGGGAAATTCTCGGAAAATTCTCGGAAAATTCTCGGAAAATTCTCAGAAAATTCTCGGAAAATTCTGGGAAAATTCTCGGAAAATTCTCGGAAAATTCTCGGAAAATTCTCGGAAAATTCTCGGGAAAATTCTCGGAAAATTCTCGGAAAATTCTCGGAAAATTCTCGGAAAATTCTCGGAAAATTCTCGGAAAATTCTCGGAAAATTCTCGGAAAATTTTCGGAAAATTCTCGGAAAATTCTCGGAAAATTCTCGGAAAATTCTCGGAAAATTCTCGGAAAATTCTCGGAAAATTCTCGGAAAATTCTCTGAAAATTCTCGGAAAATTCTCGGAAAATTCTCGGAAAATTGACGGAAAATTCTCGGAAGATTCTCGGAAAATTCTCGGAAAATTCTCGGAAAATTCTCGGAAAATTCTCGGAAAAATCTCAGAAACTTCTCGGAAAATTCTCGGAAAATTCTCGGAAAATTCTCGGAAAATTCTCGGAAAATTCTCGGAAAATTCTCGGAAAATTCTCAGAAAATTCTCGGAAAATTCCCGGAAAATTCTCGGAAAATTCTCGGAAAATTCTCGGAAAATTCTCGGAAAATTGACGGAAAATTCTCGGAAAATTCTCGGAAAATTCTCGGAAAATTCTCGGAAAATTCTCAGAAAATTCTCGGCAAATTCTCGGAAAATTCTCGGAAAATTCTCGGAAAATTCTCAGAAAATTCTCGGAAAATTCCCGGAAAATTCTCGGAAAATTCTCGGAAAATTCTCGGAAAATTCTCGAAAAATTCTCGGAAAATTCTCGGAAAATTCTCGGAAAATTGACGGAAAATTCTCGGAAAATTCTCGGAAAATTCTCCGAAAATTCTCAGAAAAGTATCGGAAAATTCTGGGAAAATTCTCGGAAAATTCTCGGAAAATTCTCGGAAAATTCTCGGAAAATTCTCGGAAAATTCTCGGAAAATTCTCAGAAAATTCTCAGAAGATTCTCGGAAAATTCTCGGAAAATTCTCGGAAAATTCTTGTAAAATTGACGGAAAATTCTCGGAAAATTCTCGCAAAATTCTCGGAAAATTCTCGGAAAATTCTCGGAAAATTCTCGGAAAATTCCCGGAAAATTCTCGGAAAATTCTCGGAAAATTCTCGGAAAATTCTCGAAAAATTCTCGGAAAATTCTCGGAAAATTCTCGGAAAATTGACGGGAAATTCTCGGAAAATTCTCGGAAAATTCTCGGAAAATTCTCAGAAAATTCTCGGAAAATTCTGGGAAAATTCTCGGAAAATTCTCGGAAAATTCTCGGAAAATTCTCGGAAAATTCTCGGGAAAATTCTCGGAAAATTCTCGGAAAATTCTCGGAAAATTCTCGGAAAATTCTCGGAAAATTCTCGGAAAATTCTCGGAAAATTCTCGGAAAATTTTCGGAAAATTCTCGGAAAATTCTCGGAAAATTCTCGGAAAATTCTCGGAAAATTCTCGGAAAATTCTCGGAAAATTCTCGGAAAATTCTCAGAAAATTCTCTGAAAATTCTCGGAAAATTCTCGGAAAATTCTCGGAAAATTGACGGAAAATTCTCGGAAGATTCTCGGAAAATTCTCGGAAAATTCTCGGAAAATTCTCGGAAAATTCTCGGAAAATTCTCGGAAAATTCTCGGAAAATTCCCGGAAAATTCTCGGAAAATTCTCGGAAAATTCTCGGAAAATTCTCGGAAAATTGACGGAAAATTCTCGGAAAATTCTCGGAAAATTCTCGGAAAATTCTCGGAAAATTCTCGGGAAAATTCTCGGAAAATTCTCGGAAAATTCTCGGAAAATTCTCGGAAAATTCTCGGAAAATTCTCGGAAAATTCTCGGAAAATTCCCGGAAAATTCTCGGAAAATTCTTGGAAAATTCTCGGAAAATTCTCGGAAAATTCTCGGAAAATTCTCGGAAAATTCTCGGAAAATTCTCGGAAAATTCTCGGAAAATTCTCAGAAAATTTTCGGAAAATTCTCGGAAAATTCTCGGAAAATTCTCGGAAAATTCTCGGAAAATTCTCGGAAAATTCTCGGAAAATTGTCGGAAATCTCTCGGAAAATTCTCGGAAAATTCTCGGAAAATTCTCGGAAAAAGCTCGGAAAATTCTCGGAAAATTCTCGGAAAATTCTCGGAAAAATCTCGGAAAATTCTCGGAAAATTCTCAGAAAATTCTCGGAAAATTCTCGGAAAATTCTCGGAAAATTCTCGGAAAATTCTCGGAAAATTCTCGGAAAATTCTCAGAAAATTCTCGGAAAATTCCCGGAAAATTCTCGGAAAATTCTCGGAAAATTCTCGGAAAATTCTCGCAAAATTCTCGGAAAATTCTCGGAAAATTCTCGGAAAATTGACGGAAAATTCTCGGAAAATTCTCGGAAAATTCTCGGAAAATTCTCGGAAAATTCTCGGAAAATTCTCGGAAAATTCTCGGAAAATTCTCAGAAAATTCTCGGAAAATTCTGGGAAAATTCTCGGGAAAATTCTCGGAAAATTCTCGGAAAATTCTCGGAAAATTCTCGGAAAATTCTCGGAAAATTCTCGGAAAATTCTCGGAAAATTCCCGGAAAATTCTCGGAAAATTCTCGGAAAATTCTCGGAAAATTCTCGGAAAATTCTCGGAAAATTCTCAGAAAATTCTCAGAAGATTCTCGGAAAATTCTCGGAAAATTCTCGGAAAATTCTCGTAAAATTGACGGAAAATTCTCGGAAAATTCTCGGAAAATTCTCGGAAAATTCTCGGAAAATTCTCGGAAAATTCTCGGAAAATTCTCAGGAAATTCTCAGAAAATTCTCGGAAAATTCTCGGAAAATTCTCGGAAAATTCTCGGAAAATGTCGGAAAATTCTCGGAAAATTCTCAGAAAATTGACGGAAAATTCTCTGAAAAATCTCGGAAAATTCTCGGAAAATTCTCGGAAAATTCTCGGAAAATACTCGGAAAATTCTCGGAAAATTCTCGGAAAATTGTCGGAAATCTCTCGGAAAATTCTCGGAAAATCCTCGGAAAATTCTCGGAAAATTCTCGGAAAATTTTCGGAAAATTCTCGGAAAATTCTCGGAAAATTCTCGGAAAATTCTCGGAAAATTCTCGGAAAATTCTAGGAAAATTCTCGGAAAATTCTCGGAAAATTCTCAGAAAATTCTCTGAAAATTCTCGGAAAATTCTCGGAAAATTCTCGGAAAATTGACGGAAAATTCTCGGAAGATTCTCGGAAAATTCTCGGAAAATTCTCGGAAAATTCTCGGAAAATTCTCGGAAAATTCTCGGAAAAATCTCGGAACATTCTCGGAAAATTCTCAGAAACTTCTCGGAAAATTCTCGGAAAATTCTCGGAAAATTTTCGGAAAATTCTCGGAAAATTCTCGGAAAATTCTCGGAAAATTCTCAGAAAATTCTCGGAAAATTCTCAGAAAATTTTCGGAAAATTCTCGGAAAATTCTCGGAAAATTCTCGGAAAATTCTCGGAAAATTCTCGGAAAATTGTTGGAAATCTCTCGGAAAATTCTCGGAAAATTCTCGGAAAATTCTCGGAAAATTCTCGGAAAATTTTCGGAAAATTCTCGGAAAATTCTCGGAAAATTCTCGGAAAATTCTCTGAAAATTCTCGGAAAATTCTCGGAAAATTCTCGGAAAATTGACGGAAAATTCTCGGAAAATTCTCGGAAAATTCTCGGAAAATTCTCAGAAAATTCTCGGAAAATTCTGGGAAAATTCTCGGAAAATTCTCGGAAAATTCTCGGAAAATTCTCGGAAAATTCTCGGGAAAATTCTCGGAAAATTCTTGGAAAATTCTCGTAAAATTCTCGGAAAATTCTCGGAAAATTCTCGGAAAATTCTCGGAAAATTCCCGGAAAATTCTCGGAAAATTCTCGGAAAATTCTCGGAAATTTCTCGGAAAATTCTCGGAAAATTCTCGGAAAATTCTCGGAAAATTCTCGGAAAATTCGCGGAAAATTCTCAGAAAATTCTCGGAAAATTCTCGGAAAATTCTCGGAAAATTCTCGGAAAATTCTCGTAAAATTGACGGAAAATTCTCGGAAAATTCTCAGAAAATTCTCAGAAAATTCTCGGAAAATTCTCGGAAAATTCTCGGAAAATTCTCGGAAAATTCTCGGAAAATTCTCGAAAAATTCTCGGAAAAATGTCGGAAAATTCTCGGAAAATTCTCAGAAAATTGACGGAAAATTCTCGGAAAAATCTCGGAAAATTCTCGGAAAATTCTCGGAAAATTCTCGGAAAATTCTCGGAAAATTCTCGGAAAATTCTCGGAAAATTGTCGGAAATCTCTCGAAAAATTCTCGGAAAATTCTCGGAAAATTCTCGGAAAATTCTCGGAAAATTTTCGGAAAATTCTCGGAAAATTCTAGGAAAATTCTCGGAAAATTCTCGGAAAATTCTCGGAAAATTCTCGGAAAATTCTCGGAAAAATCTCGGAAAATTCTCGGAAAATTCTCAGAAAATTCTCGGACAATTCTCGGAAAATTCTCGGAAAATTCTCGGAAAATTCTCGGAAAATTCTCGGAAAATTCTCGGAAAATTCTCAGAAAATTCTCGGAAAATTCCCGGAAAATTCTCGCAAAAATTCTCGGAAAATTCTCGGAAAATTCTCGGAAAATTCTCGGAAAATTCTCGGAAAATTCTCGGAAAATTCTCGGAAAATTCTCAGAAAATTCTCTGAAAATTCTCGGAAAATTCTCGGAAAATTCTCGGAAAATTGACGGAAAATTCTCGGAAGATTCTCGGAAAATTCTCGGAAAATTCTCGGAAAATTCTCGGAAAATTCTCGGAAAATTCTCGGAAAATTCTCGGAAAATTCTCGGAAAATTCTCGGAAAATTCTCGAAAAATTCTCGGAAAAATGTCGGAAAATTCTCGGAAAATTCTCAGAAAATTGACGGAAAATTCTCGGAAAAATCTCGGAAAATTCTCGGAAAATTCTCGGAAAATTCTCGGAAAATTCTCGGAAAATTCTCGGAAAATTCTCGGAAAATTGTCGGAAATCTCTCGAAAAATTCTCGGAAAATTCTCGGAAAATTCTCGCAAAATTCTCGGAAAATTTTCGGAAAATTCTCGGAAAATTCTAGGAAAATTCTGGGAAAATTCTCGGAAAATTCTCGGAAAATTCTCGGAAAATTCTCGGAAAAATCTCGGAAAATTCTCGGAAAATTCTCAGAAAATTCTCGGAAAATTCTCGGAAAATTCTCGGAAAATTCCCGGAAAATTCTCGGAAAATTCTCGGAAAATTCTCGGAAAATTCTCGGAAAATTCTCGGAAAATTCTCAGAAAATTCTCAGAAGATTCTCGGAAAATTCTCGGAAAATTCTCGGAAAATTCTCGTAAAATTGACGGAAAATTCTCGGAAAATTCTCGGAAAATTCTCGGAAAATTCTCGGAAAATTCTCGGAAAATTCTCGGAAAATTCTCGGGAAATTCTCAGAAAATTCTCGGAAAATTCTCGGAAAATTCTCGGAAAATTCTCGGAAAATGTCGGAAAATTCTCGGAAAATTCTCAGAAAATTGACGGAAAATTCTCTGAAAAATCTCGGAAAATTCTCGGAAAATTCTCGGAAAATACTCGGAAAATTCTCGGAAAATTCTCGGAAAATACTCGGAAAATTCTCGGAAAATTCTCGGAAAATTGTCGGAAATCCCTCGGAAAATTCTCGGAAAATCCTCGGAAAATTCTCGGAAAATTCTCGGAAAATTTTCGGAAAATTCTCGGAAAATTCTCGGAAAGTTCTCGGAAAATTCTCGGAAAATTCTCGGAAAATTCTAGGAAAATTCTCGGAAAATTCTCGGAAAATTCTCAGAAAATTCTCTGAAAATTCTCGGAAAATTCTCGGAAAATTCTCGGAAAATTGACGGAAAATTCTCGGAAGATTCTCGGAAAATTCTCGGAAAATTCTCGGAAAATTCTCGGAAAATTCTCGGAAAATTCTCGGAAAAATCTCGGAACATTCTCGGAAAATTCTCAGAAACTTCTCGGAAAATTCTCGGAAAATTCTCGGAAAATTCTCGGAAAATTCTCGGAAAATTCTCGGAAAATTCTCGGAAAATTCTCAGAAAATTCTCGGAAAATTCTCAGAAAATTTTCGGAAAATTCTCGGAAAATTCTCGGAAAATTCTCGGAAAATTCTCGGAAAATTCTCGGAAAATTGTTGGAAATCTCTCGGAAAATTCTCGGAAAATTCTCGGAAAATTCTCGGAAAATTCTCGGAAAATTTTCGGAAAATTCTCGGAAAATTCTCGGAAAATTCTCGGAAAATTCTCTGAAAATTCTCGGAAAATTCTCGGAAAATTCTCGGAAAATTGACGGAAAATTCTCGGAAAATTCTCGGAAAATTCTCGGAAAATTCTCAGAAAATTCTCGGAAAATTCTGGGAAAATTCTCGGAAAATTCTCGGAAAATTCTCGGAAAATTCTCGGAAAATTCTCGGGAAAATTCTCGGAAAATTCTTGGAAAATTCTCGTAAAATTCTCGGAAAATTCTCGGAAAATTCTCGGAAAATTCTCGGAAAATTCCCGGAAAATTCTCGGAAAATTCTCGGAAAATTCTCGGAAATTTCTCGGAAAATTCTCGGAAAATTCTCGGAAAATTCTCGGAAAATTCTCGGAAAATTCGCGGAAAATTCTCAGAAAATTCTCGGAAAATTCTCGGAAAATTCTCGGAAAATTCTCGGAAAATTCTCGTAAAATTGACGGAAAATTCTCGGAAAATTCTCAGAAAATTCTCAGAAAATTCTCGGAAAATTCTCGGAAAATTCTCGGAAAATTCTCGGAAAATTCTCGGAAAATTCTCGAAAAATTCTCGGAAAAATGTCGGAAAATTCTCGGAAAATTCTCAGAAAATTGACGGAAAATTCTCGGAAAAATCTCGGAAAATTCTCGGAAAATTCTCGGAAAATTCTCGGAAAATTCTCGGAAAATTCTCGGAAAATTCTCGGAAAATTGTCGGAAATCTCTCGAAAAATTCTCGGAAAATTCTCGGAAAATTCTCGGAAAATTCTCGGAAAATTTTCGGAAAATTCTCGGAAAATTCTAGGAAAATTCTCGGAAAATTCTCGGAAAATTCTCGGAAAATTCTCGGAAAATTCTCGGAAAAATCTTCGAAAATTCTCGGAAAATTCTCAGAAAATTCTCGGACAATTCTCGGAAAATTCTCGGAAAATTCTCGGAAAATTCTCGGAAAATTCTCGGAAAATTCTCGGAAAATTCTCAGAAAATTCTCGGAAAATTCCCGGAAAATTCTCGGAAAATTCTCGGAAAATTCTCGGAAAATTCTCGGAAAATTCTCGGAAAATTCTCGGAAAATTCTCGGAAAATTCTCGGAAAATTCTCGGAAAATTCTCGGAAAATTCTCGGAAAATTCTCGGAAAATTCTCGGAAAATTCTCAGAAAATTCTCTGAAAATTCTCGGAAAATTCTCGGAAAATTCTCGGAAAATTGACGGAAAATTCTCGGAAGATTCTCGGAAAATTCTCGGAAAATTCTCGGAAAATTCTCGGAAAATTCTCGGAAAATTCTCGGAAAATTCTCGGAAAATTGTCGGAAATCTCTCGAAAAATTCTCGGAAAATTCTCGGAAAATTCTCGGAAAATTCTCGGAAAATTTTCGGAAAATTCTCGGAAAATTCTAGGAAAATTCTCGGAAAATTCTCGGAAAATTCTCGGAAAATTCTCGGAAAATTCTCGGAAAAATCTCGGAAAATTCTCGGAAAATTCTCAGAAAATTCTCGGACAATTCTCGGAAAATTCTCGGAAAATTCTCGGAAAATTCTCGGAAAATTCTCGGAAAATTCTCGGAAAATTCTCGGAAAATTCTCGGAAAATTCTCGGAAAATTCTCGGAAAATTCTCGGAAAATTCTCGGAAAATTCTCGGAAAATTCTCAGAAAATTCTCTGAAAATTCTCGGAAAATTCTCGGAAAATTCTCGGAAAATTGACGGAAAATTCTCGGAAGATTCTCGGAAAATTCTCGGAAAATTCTCGGAAAATTCTCGGAAAATTCTCGGAAAATTCTCGGAAAAATCTCGGAAAATTCTCGGAAAATTCTCAGAAAATTCTCGGAAAATTCTCGGAAAATTGACGGAAAATTCTCGGAAAATTCTCGGAAAATTCTCGGAAAATTCTCAGAAATTTCTCGGAAAATTCCCGGAAAATTCTCGGAAAATTCTCGGAAAATTCTCGGAAAATTCTCGCAAAATTCTCGGAAAATTCTCGGAAAATTCTCGGAAAATTGACGGAAAATTCTCGGAAAATTCTGGGAAAATTCTCGGAAAATTCTCGGAAAATTCTCGGAAAATTCTCGGAAAATTCTCGGGAAAATTCTCGGAAAATTCTCAGAAAATTCTTGGAAAATTCTCGGAAAATTCTCGGAAAATTCTCGGAAAATTCTCGGAAAATTCTCGGAAAATTCTCGGAAAATTCCCGGAAAATTCTCGGAAAATTCTCGGAAAATTCTCGGAAAATTCTCGGAAAATTCTCAGAAAATTCTCAGAAAATTCTCGGAAAATTCTCGGAAAATTCTCGGAAAATTCTCGGAAAATGTCGGAAAATTCTCGGAAAAATCTCGGAAAATTCTCGGAAAATTCTCGGAAAATTCTCGGAAAATACTCGGAAAATTCTCGGAAAATTCTCGGAAAATTGTCGGAAATCTCTCGGAAAATTCTCGGAAAATTCTCGGAAAATTCTCGGAAAATTCTCGGAAAATTTTCGGAAAATTCTCGGAAAATTCTCGGAAAATTCTCGGAAAATTCTCGGAAAATTCTCGGAAAATTCTCGGAAAATTCTCGGAAAATTCTCGGAAAATTCTCGGAAAATTCTCGGAAAATTGACGGAAAATTCTCGGAAGATTCTCGGAAAATTCTCGGAAAATTCTCGGAAAATTCTCGGAAAATTCTGGGGAAATTCTCGGAAAATTCTCGGAAAATTCTCGGAAAATTCTCAGAAATTTCTCGGAAAATTCCCCGAAAATTCTCGGAAAATTCTCGGAAAATTCTCGGAAAATTCTCGCAAAATTCTCGGAAAATTCTCGGAAAATTCTCGGAAAATTGACGGAAAATTCTCGGAAAATTCTCGGAAAATTCTCGGAAAATTCTCAGAAAATTCTCGGAAAATTCTGGGAAAATTCTCGGAAAATTCTCGGAAAATTCTCGGAAAATTCTCGGAAAATTCTCGGGAAAATTCTCGGAAAATTCTCGGAAAATTCTTGGAAAATTCTCGGAAAATTCTCGGAAAATTCTCGGAAAATTCTCGGAAAATTCTCGGAAAATTCTCGGAAAATTCCCGGAAAATTCTCGGAAAATTCTCGGAAAATTCTCGGAAAATTCTCGGAAAATTCTCAGAAAATTCTCAGAAAATTCTCGGAAAATTCTCGGAAAATTCTCGGAAAATTCTCGGAAAATGTCGGAAAATTCTCAGAAAAATCTCGGAAAATTCTCGGAAAATTCTCGGAAAATTCTCGGAAAATACTCGGAAAATTCTCGGAAAATTCTCGGAAAATTGTCGGAAATCTCTCGGAAAATTCTCGGAAAATTCTCGGAAAATTCTCGGAAAATTCTCGGAAAATTTTCGGAAAATTCTCGGAAAATTCTCGGAAAATTCTCGGAAAATTCTCGGAAAATTCTCGGAAAATTCTCGGAAAATTCTCGGAAAATTCTCGGAAAATTCTCGGAAAATTCTCGGAAAATTGACGGAAAATTCTCGGAAGATTCTCGGAAAATTCTCGGAAAATTCTCGGAAAATTCTGGGAAAATTCTCGGAAAATTCTCGGAAAAATCTCGGAACATTCTCGGAAAATTCTCAGAAACTTCTCGGAAAATTCTCGGAAAATTCCCGGAAAATTCTCGGAAAATTCTCGGAAAATTCTCGGAAAATTCTCGGAAAATTGACGGAAAATTCTCGGAAAATTCTCGGAAAATTCTCAGAAAATTCTCGGAAAATTCTCGGAAAATTCTCAGAAAATTCTCGGCAAATTCTCGGAAAATTCTCGGAAAATTCTCGGAAAATTCTCAGAAAATTCTCGGAAAATTCCCGGAAAATTCTCGGAAAATTCTCGGAAAATTCTCGGAAAATTCTCGAAAAATTCTCGGAAAATTCTCGGAAAATTCTCGGAAAATTGACGGAAAATTCTCGGAAAATTCTCGGAAAATTCTCGGAAAATTCTCAGAAAATTTTCGGAAAATTCTGGGAAAATTCTCGGAAAATTCTCGGAAAATTCTCGGAAAATTCTCGGAAAATTCTCGGGAAAATTCTCGGAAAATTCTCGGAAAATTCTCGTAAAATTCTCGGAAAATTCTCGGAAAATTCTCGGAAAATTCCCGGAAAATTCTCGGAAAATTCTCGGAAAATTCTCGGAAAATTCTCGGAAAATTCTCGGAAAATTGTCGGAAATCTCTCGGAAAATTCTCGGAAAATTCTCGGAAAATTCTCGGAAAATTCTCGGAAAATTTTCGGAAAATTCTCGGAAAATTCTCGGAAAATTCTCGGAAAATTCTCGGAAAATTCTCGGAAAATTCTCGGAAAATTCTCGGAAAATTCTCGGAAAATTCTCGGAAAATTCTCGGAAAATTGACGGAAAATTCTCGGAAGATTCTCGGAAAATTCTCGGAAAATTCTCGGAAAATTCTCGGAAAATTCTCGGAAAATTCTCGGAAAAATCTCGGAACATTCTCGGAAAATTCTCAGAAACTTCTCGGAAAATTCTCGGAAAATTCCCGGAAAATTCTCGGAAAATTCTCGGAAAATTCTCGGAAAATTCTCGGAAAATTGACGGAAAATTCTCGGAAAATTCTCGGAAAATTCTCGGAAAATTCTCAGAAAATTCTCGGAAAATTCTCGGAAAGGCTCAGAAAATTCTCGGCAAATTCTCGGAAAATTCTCGGAAAATTCTCGGAAAATTCTCAGAAAATTCTCGGAAAATTCCCGGAAAATTCTCGGAAAATTCTCGGAAAATTCTCGGAAAATTCTCGAAAAATTCTCGGAAAATTCTCGGAAAATTCTCGGAAAATTGACGGAAACTTCTCGGAAAATTCTCGGAAAATTCTCGGAAAATTCTCAGAAAATTCTCGGAAAATTCTGGGAAAATTCTCGGAAAATTCTCGGAAAATTCTCGGAAAATTCTCGGAAAATTCTCGGGAAAATTCTCGGAAAATTCTCGGAAAATTCTCGTAAAATTCTCGGAAAATTCTCGGAAAATTCTCGGAAAATTCTCGGAAAATTCCCGGAAAATTCTCGGAAAATTCTCGGAAAATTCTCGGAAAATTCTCGGAAAATTCTCGGAAAATTCTCGGAAAATTCTCGGAAAATTCTCGGAAAATTCTCGGAAAATTCTCAGAAAATTCTCAGAAAATTCTCGGAAAATTCTCGGAAAATTCTCGGAAAATTCTCGGAAAATTCTCGGAAAATTCTCGGAAAATTGTCGGAAATCTCTCGGAAAATTCTCGGAAAATTCTCGGAAAATTCTCGGAAAATTCTCGGAAAATTTTCGGAAAATTCTCGGAAAATTCTCGGAAAATTCTCGGAAAATTCTCTGAAAATTCTCGGAAAATTCTCGGAAAATTCTCGGAAAATTGACGGAAAATTCTCGGAAAATTCTCGGAAAATTCTCGGAAAATTCTCGGAAAATTCTCGGAAAATTCTCGGGAAAATTCTCGGAAAATTCTCGGAAAATTCTCGTAAAATTCTCGGAAAATTCTCGGAAAATTCTCGGAAAATTCTCGGAAAATTCCCGGAAAATTCTCGGAAAATTCTCGGAAAATTCTCGGAAAATTCTCGGAAAATTCTCGGAAAATTCTCGGAAAATTCTGGGAAAATTCTCGGAAAATTCGAGGAAAATTCTCAGAAAATTCTCGGAAAATTCTCGGAAAATTCTCGGAAAATTCTCGGAAAATTCTCTGAAAATTGACGGAAAATTCTCGGAAAATTCTCAGAAAATTCTCAGAAAATTCTCGGAAAATTCTCGGAAAATTCTCGGAAAATTCTCGGAAAATTCTCGGAAAATTCTCGAAAAATTCTCGGAAAAATGTCGGAAAATTCTCGGAAAATTCTCAGAAAATTGACGGAAAATTCTCGGAAAAATCTCGGAAAATTCTCGGAAAATTCTCGGAAAATTCTCGCAAAATTCTCGGAAAATTCTCGGAAAATTCTCGGAAAATTGTCGGAAATCTCTCGGAAAATTCTCGGAAAATTCTCGGAAAATTCTCGGAAAATTCTCGGAAAATTTTCGGAAAATTCTCGGAAAATTCTCGGAAAATTCTCGGAAAATTCTCTGAAAATTCTCGGAAAATTCTCGGAAAATTCTCGGAAAATTGACGGAAAATTCTCGGAAAATTGTCGGAAATCTCTCGGAAAATTCTCGGAAAATTCTCGAAAAATTCTCGGAAAATTCTCGGAAAATTCTCGGAAAATTCTCGGAAAATTCATGGAAAATTCTCGGAAAATTCTCGAAAAATTCTCGGAAAATTCTCGGAAAATTCTCGGAAAATTGACGGAAAATTCTCGGAAAATTCTCGGAAAATTCTCAGAAAATTCTCAGAAAATTCTCGGAAAATTCTGGGAAAATTCTCGGAAAATTCTCGGAAAATTCTCGGAAAATTCTCGGAAAATTCTCGGGAAAATTCTCGGAAAATTCTCGGAAAATTCTCGTAAAATTCTCGGAAAATTCTCGGAAAATTCTCGGAAAATTCTCGGAAAATTCCCGGAAAATTCTCGGAAAATTCTCGGAAAATTCTCGGAAAATTCTCGGAAAATTCTCGGAAAATTCTCGGAAAATTCTCGGAAAATTCTCGGAAAATTCTCGGAAAATTCTCAGAAAATTTTCGGAAAATTCTCGGAAAATTCTCGGAAAATTCTCGGAAAATTCTCGGAAAATTCTCGGAAAATTCTCGGAAAATTGTCGGAAATCTCTCGGAAAATTCTCGGAAAATTCTCGAAAAATTCTCGGAAAATTCTCGGAAAATTCTCGGAAAATTCTCGGAAAATTCTCGGAAAAATCTCGGAAAATTCTCGGAAAATTCTCAGAAAATTCTCGGAAAATTCTCGGAAAATTCTCGGAAAATTGACGGAAAATTCTCGGAAAATTCTCGGAAAATTCTCGGAAAATTCTCAGAAAATTCTCGGAAAATTCTGGGAAAATTCTCGGAAAATTCTCGGAAAATTCTCGGAAAATTCTCGGAAAATTCTCGGGAAAATTCTCGGAAAATTCTCGGAAAATTCTCGTAAAATTCTCGGAAAATTCTCGGAAAATTCTCGGAAAATTCTCGGAAAATTCCCGGAAAATTCTCGGAAAATTCTCGGAAAATTCTCGGAAAATTCTCGGAAAATTCTCGGAAAATTCTCGGAAAATTCTCGGAAAATTCTCGGAAAATTCTCTGAAAATTCTCAGAAAATTTTCGGAAAATTCTCGGAAAATTCTCGGAAAATTCTCGGAAAATTCTCGGAAAATTCTCGGAAAATTCTCGGAAAATTGTCGGAAATCTCTCGGAAAATTCTCGGAAAATTCTCGAAAAATTCTCGGAAAATTCTCGGAAAATTCTCGGAAAATTCTCGGAAAATTCTCGGAAAAATCTCGGAAAATTCTCGGAAAATTCTCAGAAAATTCTCGGAAAATTCTCGGAAAATTCTCGGAAAATTCTCGGAAAATTCTCGGAAAATTCTCGGAAAATTCTCGGAAAATTCTCAGAAAATTCTCGGAAAATTCCCGGAAAATTCTCGGAAAATTCTCGGAAAATTCTCGGAAAATTCTCGCAAAATTCTCGGAAAATTCTCGGAAAATTCTCAGAAAATTCTCCGAAAATTCTGGGAAAATTCTCGGAAAATTCTCGGAAAATTCTCGGAAAATTCTCGGAAAATTCTCGGGAAAATTCTCGGAAAATTCTCGGAAAATTCTCGGAAAATTCTCGGAAAATTCTCGGAAAATTCTCGGAAAATTCTCGGAAAATTCCCGGAAAATTCTCGGCAAATTCTCGGAAAATTCTCGGAAAATTCTCGGAAAATTCTCGGAAAATTCTCGGAAAATTCTCGGAAAATTCTCGGAAAATTCTCAGAAAATTCTCAGAAGATTCTCGGAAAATTCTCGGAAAATTCTCGGAAAATTCTCGTAAAATTGACGGAAAATTCTCGGAAAATTCTCGGAAAATTCTCGGAAAATTCTCGGAAAATTCTCGGAAAATTCCCGGAAAATTCTCGGAAAATTCTCGGAAAATTCTCGGAAAATTCTCGAAAAATTCTCGGAAAATTCTCGGAAAATTCTCGGAAAATTGACGGGAAATTCTCGGAAAATTCTCGGAAAATTCTCGGAAAATTCTCAGAAAATTCTCGGAAAATTCTGGGAAAATTCTCGGAAAATTCTTGGAAAATTCTCGGAAAATTCTCGGAAAATTCTCGGGAAAATTCTCGGAAAATTCTCGGAAAATTCTCGGAAAATTCTCGGAAAATTCTCGGAAAATTCTCGGAAAATTCTCGGAAAATTCTCGGAAAATTTTCGGAAAATTCTCGGAAAATTCTCGGAGGGCGGGGCGGGGCGAGGGGAGGGGGGCAGAGGGCGGGGCACCCCCGCAGCCGGAAGTGCAGCCGGTGAGGTGCATCCCCCCCGGCATCCAACAGATGCCGGCACACCACACCTACCACCACCACCACCACCACCACCACCACCTCTACAACATCGACCCTGACGCCGGCGAGCTCATCCCCCCCCAACCCCCACGACACCAGCACCAGCAAGCCCCCCCCGCGCCGAGGGCGGAGCCGGCGCGGGTGGCCTCGGCGGAGGGGGGACGGGGCGTGGCATCGGCGCCGCAGGTGCAGGAGCAGCGAGGGGGGCCGGCACAGGGGGCGGAGGAGAGCCGGCCGTGGAACGTGGACTGGGGCGCAGTCCCGGACCCGCTGGGGGGGGAGACCCTCCCTCTGGTGGGGGAAGTGTACGGGTGGTTGTGCTGGGCCAACCAGGGGACCTCCAGGAGGTCGCGGAACCGGCCCTTCGATGCCGTGCTCCTCCGGAGGGACGGAGGACACCGGGAGGCACCCCCGGGGGGGTGGGCGGCACCAGGGGACCACGAGAGGGTCCTCAGGTCAGTGATCCGGGCGGCGTGGCCCGACAGGGAGCCGACGTGGCCGGCCTTCCTGGAGGGGGGGGCGGTGCTCCGCATCACGGATGCGGACGCCAACAACTGGCTCCCCCGGGCTCTGCGTAGCGCCCTCGCCCACTGGCGCTACCGCCGGCACAACCCGCCGCCGCCGCAGCCCCAGCCCCCACACAAGCTGCGGCGCAAGTGAAGGCCCAGACGGCGGGCACGGGAGGGGGGGATGGGCCCCCTGACCCACGCCCCCCCCACGGTACGGCACGACGTGCGGGGATGCGCCGCCACCCGCGGGAGGGAGTGCGGGGGCGCCAAGCGCGGGGAGGAACCGGCTGCCCCGCAACCTGCTAACCACTGGCCGCTAACCATCAGCCACCCCCGGCCGGCCGGCGCCGCGCGGCAACGGCCGGGGAGGAGAGGGCCCCGGCGAGGGCCTGCGCGGGCATCCAGCTCTCGGTAGGGGCTGGCCCCCGGGACCGGGGCCGCCATGCCGCCCCCGCCCCCCCCCAACGTGCACGACGGAGCAGGAAGGAGGCCGCGCCCCACATGACCCTCCCGTAACCACAGCCCGCTCCGAGGTGACGGAGGGAGGGTGTCAAGTCAGATGAGGCCCCCAGGGGGGCGGTCCACGGGCCGCCCCTCACCCCCCCCACCACGGGGCGGCACTTCAGCCCCGACCGCAAGCGCGCGCCGGAAGGGAGAGCACCGGCGACGCGGAGAGAGCCGGGAAGGAGCACCACAGGCCGCCGCCTGGAACGAGAGCAGGGAGGCCGCGGCGCGACACCCCCCCCCCCCCCCCGCCCCCCCGCCGGCCCGCCGGCCGCAGGGGCCCCGGCCCCCACCCCCCGAGGCTGAAGGGACGGACCCCCCCGCCCGAGAGGGGAGCCGGAGTGTGACCCGCCCCGACGCCCCAGCCGCCGGCTCCAATGGGGGCCGCGAAGAGCAAGTGGGCCCGCGCCTGCGCACCGGGACGCCGCGCAGATCGTGCCCAGAGAAGCCGGGTGGGCGCGAACCGGAATGGTATGGGTGGCCACGCCCCCCATGGACAGCACGACGCCAAGGGACGCCCGCTTTGTTACCTACCCAGGGAAGGCGGCCCCGCAACCCGCTAACCACTGACCGCTGACCCTC
The DNA here is from genome assembly GCA_964036045.1 of Eutreptiella sp. 'Long Island Sound 2002'. NCBI lineage: Eukaryota > Euglenozoa > Euglenophyceae > Eutreptiales > Eutreptiaceae > Eutreptiella > Eutreptiella sp. 'Long Island Sound 2002'. The sequence goes on along the minus strand of CAXIWF010001452.1, from coordinate 70,027 downwards.
ACGGCCACCCCCGGCCGGCCAGCGCCGCGCGGCAACGGCCGGGAAATGAGGGGCCCCAGGGAGGGACTGCGGGAGGATCCGGCACTCGGTAGAGGGGGGCGGGGGAAGGGCGCGACCCCCCTGGCCGATGGCTGGCCCCCGGGGCTGGGACCGCCAAGCCGCCCCCCCCCCCCCCCCTTTTTTTTTTTTTTTTTTTTTTTTTTTTTTTTTTTTTTTTTTTTGGCCAACAGGGGGCATCGCCAGGGAACCGGAGGACCCCCCCCCACTCCCCCCCCCCCCCCCTCCCACACAGGCCCGGGAGCAGGCGGGGTGGCCCCCCCCCCCCCCCCCGCACCCACCCCAGCTGGGGAGCCACAGGCGCGGCCCTCCGCCCCCCCAGGGCCGGGGGGGCGCCCCCACCCACAGGAGGAACGGCGACACGGTAAGGGCGGCGGCGGCTGGACCTGCCCCCACGGACCCAAACCGGCGTGCCGGAGCAACGCGCACAACGGAGCACGAAGGAGGCCGCGCCCCACATGACCCTCCCGTGACCACAGCCCACTCCGAGGGGAAGGAGGGGGGGTTTGCAGGTCAGCCGGGGCCCCCAGGGGAGCGGTCCACGGGCCGCCCCTCACCCCCCCCCGCCCCGGGGCGGCACGTCAGCCCCGACCGCACGCGCGCGCCGGAGGGGAGGGCCAGAAAGGGGTACCACAGGCCGCCGCCCGGAACGAGAGCGGGGAGGCCGCAGCGCGACACCCCCCCCGAGGCAAGGGGAATGGGCCCCCCCACCCGAGAGGGGGGCCGGAGTGTGACCCGCCCCCCCCGCTCCGGCCGCCGGCCCACAAGGGGGCCGCGAAGAACAAACGGGCCCACGCCTGCGCACAGGGACGCCGCACAGATCGTACCCGGAGAGGCCGGGTGAACACGAACCGGAGTGGTATGGGGGGCCACGCCCCCCATGGACGGCGCAACGCCAGTGACGCCCGCTTTGTTGCCTGCCCAGGGAAGGCAGAGGGACGGAAAGAGACAGAGCGACCCCCCGCCCTACAGTCAGTCGGCGACCCGGTGGTGCTACTGCCCGCCTCTTACCCCAGTGCACGTCAGTCGGCGATCCAACGCACCCCACCCAGCCCCCTCCCCAGTCCCGACCCCGTGCGCGTGGACTGCGCGTGGACGGCGCACAGCCCCACCCTCAAGGCAGGATACATAGCCGACGACACCCCTCAGCGGCGTAAGAGACTCCCGCGGACGAGGGCACCCCCCCGGGGACGCCCAGCCGCCGCCCCCGCAACCCCAAGCCAAGTAGGGGGGAACCGGGACCGGACCGCCCCCCCCCAAGCACGCCAGACGGAGCACGGGACCGGGGCAGGACACGCGGAGGGGCACGGACCACATGGAACGGCCCTACCAGCGCCCAGTGCCGGGACCACGCGAGATGCGCGCGCCACACCACCCAGCGGGGAGCGGACACCGCGAGAGCGCGAGCGCACACACACGAAAAGGACACGCGGGGACCACCAGAAGGGCAACCGGACCGAGCGCGCGGAACGCACAGACCACCTGGAATGGCGTACCAGCGAGCGAGGGTAAGGGACACCCGGACGGGACGGCCCGCCACACGCAACGCGGGATACGCGGGGCGGGAAGGGGGAAGAAGGGGAAACACAACACCAGGTACCGGCCCGAACCCCCCCGAACCGGCCGCGAGCGCCGCGCACACACAGACGGGACACTGCACCCGCCAAGGCAGTAGTGACGCACAGCGCCACGCCCCAACCCCTAGGCTAGGCAGCCACCGCGCCAGCCCAAGGGGGTCCCACTGGCGACAAGCCAGTAGCACGGGCCCGGCGGCGCCGGTGCCCCGGGCGACCACGCATTAGGGGGGCGACGCAGTGGGTAAGCGCCCGCGGCCACGGCTGCGAATTGATGCACTGACCGGGGAGTGGCGAAACGGGGACGCCGGGGAAGGACGGGGCTCCGAGCTCTGTGAACCCGGGGGACTCCGCCACCAGGCAGGAGGTGCGTCTTGGAGGGCCCCCCACTAGGACCCGGTGGGGAGGATATCACCTGGCCCGACCAGGTGGCCCCCCGGGGCCGAAAGGCGTCTAGTACCCGCAAAATCAAACCTCAAACCTCAAACCTCAAACCTCGGAAAATTCTCGGAAAATTCTCGGAAAATTCTCGGAAAATTCTCGGAAAATTCTCGGAAAATTCTCGGAAAATTCTCAGAAAATTCTCTGAAAATTCTCGGAAAATTCTCGGAAAATTCTCGGAAAATTGACGGAAAATTCTCGGAAGATTCTCGGAAAATTCTCGGAAAATTCTCGGAAAATTCTCGGAAAATTCTCGGAAAAATCTCAGAAACTTCTCGGAAAATTCTCGGAAAATTCTCGGAAAATTCTCGGAAAATTCTCGGAAAATTCTCGGAAAATTCTCGGAAAATTCTCAGAAAATTCTCGGAAAATTCCCGGAAAATTCTCGGAAAATTCTCGGAAAATTCTCGGAAAATTCTCGGAAAATTGACGGAAAATTCTCGGAAAATTCTCGGAAAATTCTCGGAAAATTCTCGGAAAATTCTCAGAAAATTCTCGGCAAATTCTCGGAAAATTCTCGGAAAATTCTCGGAAAATTCTCAGAAAATTCTCGGAAAATTCCCGGAAAATTCTCGGAAAATTCTCGGAAAATTCTCGGAAAATTCTCGGAAAATTCTCGGAAAATTCTCGGAAAATTGACGGAAAATTCTCGGAAAATTCTCGGAAAATTCTCGGAAAATTCTCAGAAAATTCTCGGAAAATTCTGGGAAAATTCTCGGAAAATTCTCGGAAAATTCTCGGAAAATTCTCGGAAAATTCTCGGAAAATTCTCGGAAAATTCTCAGAAAATTCTCAGAAGATTCTCGGAAAATTCTCGGAAAATTCTCGGAAAATTCTTGTAAAATTGACGGAAAATTCTCGGAAAATTCTCGCAAAATTCTCGGAAAATTCTCGGAAAATTCTCGGAAAATTCTCGGAAAATTCCCGGAAAATTCTCGGAAAATTCTCGGAAAATTCTCGGAAAATTCTCGAAAAATTCTCGGAAAATTCTCGGAAAATTCTCGGAAAATTGACGGGAAATTCTCGGAAAACTCTCGGAAAATTCTCGGAAAATTCTCAGAAAATTCTCGGAAAATTTTGGGAAAATTCTCGGAAAATTCTCGGAAAATTCTCGGAAAATTCTCGGAAAATTCTCGGGAAAATTCTCGGAAAATTCTCGGAAAATTCTCGGAAAATTCTCGGAAAATTCTCGGAAAATTCTCGGAAAATTCTCGGAAAATTCTCGGAAAATTTTCGGAAAATTCTCGGAAAATTCTCGGAAAATTCTCGGAAAATTCTCGGAAAATTCTCGGAAAATTCTCGGAAAATTCTCGGAAAATTCTCAGAAAATTCTCTGAAAATTCTCGGAAAATTCTCGGAAAATTCTCGGAAAATTGACGGAAAATTCTCGGAAGATTCTCGGAAAATTCTCGGAAAATTCTCGGAAAATTCTCGGAAAATTCTCGGAAAATTCTCGGAAAATTCTCGGAAAATTCTCGGAAAATTCTCAGAAAATTCTCGGAAAATTCCCGGAAAATTCTCGGAAAATTCTCGGAAAATTCTCGGAAAATTCTCGGAAAATTGACGGAAAATTCTCGGAAAATTCTCGGAAAATTCTCGGAAAATTCTCGGAAAATTCTCGGGAAAATTCTCGGAAAATTCTCGGCGAATTCTCGTAAAATTCTCGGAAAATTCTCGGAAAATTCTCGGCAAATTCTCGGAAAATTCTCGGAAAATTCTCGGAAAATTCTCGGAAAATTCTCGGAAAATTCTCGGAAAATTCTCGGAAAATTCTCGGAAAATTCTCAGAAAATTCTCAGAAGATTCTCGGAAAATTCTCGGAAAATTCTCGGAAAATTCTCGTAAAATTGACGGAAAATTCTCGAAAAATTCTCGGAAAATTCTCGGAAAATTCTCGGAAAATTGACGGGAAATTCTCGGAAAATTCTCGGAAAATTCTCGGAAAATTCTCGGAAAATTCTCGGAAAATTCTGGGAAAATTCTCGGAAAATTCTCGGAAAATTCTCGGAAAATTCTCGGAAAATTCTCGGGAAAATTCTCGGAAAATTCTCGGAAAATTCTCGGAAAATTCTCGGAAAATTCTCGGAAAATTCTCGGAAAATTCTCGGAAAATTCTCGGAAAATTTTCGGAAAATTCTCGGAAAATTCTCGGAAAATTCTCGGAAAATTCTCGGAAAATTCTCGGAAAATTCTCGGAAAATTCTCGGAAAATTCTCAGAAAATTCTCTGAAAATTCTCGGAAAATTCTCGGAAAATTCTCGGAAAATTGACGGAAAATTCTCGGAAGATTCTCGGAAAATTCTCGGAAAATTCTCGGAAAATTCTCGGAAAATTCTCGGAAAAATCTCAGAAACTTCTCGGAAAATTCTCGGAAAATTCTCGGAAAATTCTCGGAAAATTCTCGGAAAATTCTCGGAAAATTCTCGGAAAATTCTCAGAAAATTCTCGGAAAATTCCCGGAAAATTCTCGGAAAATTCTCGGAAAATTCTCGGAAAATTCTCGGAAAATTGACGGAAAATTCTCGGAAAATTCTCGGAAAATTCTCGGAAAATTCTCGGAAAATTCTCAGAAAATTCTCGGCAAATTCTCGGAAAATTCTCGGAAAATTCTCGGAAAATTCTCAGAAAATTCTCGGAAAATTCCCGGAAAATTCTCGGAAAATTCTCGGAAAATTCTCGGAAAATTCTCGGAAAATTCTCTGAAAATTCTCGGAAAATTGACGGAAAATTCTCGGAAAATTCTCGGAAAATTCTCGGAAAATTCTCAGAAAATTCTCGGAAAATTCTGGGAAAATTCTCGGAAAATTCTCGGAAAATTCTCGGAAAATTCTCGGAAAATTCTCGGAAAATTCTCGGAAAATTCTCAGAAAATTCTCAGAAGATTCTCGGAAAATTCTCGGAAAATTCTCGGAAAATTCTTGTAAAATTGACGGAAAATTCTCGGAAAATTCTCGCAAAATTCTCGGAAAATTCTCAGAAAATTCTCGGAAAATTCTCGGAAAATTCCCGGAAAATTCTCGGAAAATTCTCGGAAAATTCTCGGAAAATTCTCGAAAAATTCTCGGAAAATTCTCGGAAAATTCTCGGAAAATTGACGGGAAATTCTCGGAAAATTCTCGGAAAATTCTCGGAAAATTCTCAGAAAATTCTCGGAAAATTCTGGGAAAATTCTCGGAAAATTCTCGGAAAATTCTCGGAAAATTCTCGGAAAATTCTCGGGAAAATTCTCGGAAAATTCTCGGAAAATTCTCGGAAAATTCTCGGAAAATTCTCGGAAAATTCTCGGAAAATTCTCGGAAAATTCTCGGAAAATTTTCGGAAAATTCTCGGAAAATTCTCGGAAAATTCTCGGAAAATTCTCGGAAAATTCTCGGAAAATTCTCGGAAAATTCTCGGAAAATTCTCAGAAAATTCTCTGAAAATTCTCGGAAAATTCTCGGAAAATTCTCGGAAAATTGACGGAAAATTCTCGGAAGATTCTCGGAAAATTCTCGGAAAATTCTCGGAAAATTCTCGGAAAATTCTCGGAAAATTCTCGGAAAATTCTCGGAAAATTCTCGGAAAATTCTCAGAAAATTCTCGGAAAATTCCCGGAAAATTCTCGGAAAATTCTCGGAAAATTCTCGGAAAATTCTCGGAAAATTGACGGAAAATTCTCGGAAAATTCTCGGAAAATTCTCGGAAAATTCTCGGAAAATTCTCGGGAAAATTCTCGGAAAATTCTCGGAAAATTCTCGTAAAATTCTCGGAAAATTCTCGGAAAATTCTCGGAAAATTCTCGGAAAATTCCCGGAAAATTCTCGGAAAATTCTCGGAAAATTCTCGGAAAATTCTCGGAAAATTCTCGGAAAATTCTCGGAAAATTCTCGGAAAATTCTCGGAAAATTCTCGGAAAATTCTCAGAAAATTTTCGGAAAATTCTCGGAACATTCTCGGAAAATTCTCGGAAAATTCTCGGAAAATTCTCGGAAAATTCTCGGAAAATTGTCGGAAATCTCTCGGAAAATTCTCGGAAAATTCTCGGAAAATTCTCGGAAAAAGCTCGGAAAATTCTCGGAAAATTCTCGGAAAATTCTCGGAAAAATCTCGGAAAATTCTCGGAAAATTCTCAGAAAATTCTCGGAAAATTCTCGGAAAATTCTCGGAAAATTCTCGGAAAATTCTCGGAAAATTCTCGGAAAATTCTCGGAAAATTCTCAGAAAATTCTCGGAAAATTCCCGGAAAATTCTCGGAAAATTCTCGGAAAATTCTCGGAAAATTCTCGCAAAATTCTCGGAAAATTCTCGGAAAATTCTCGGAAAATTGACGGAAAATTCTCGGAAAATTCTCGGAAAATTCTCGGAAAATTCTCGGAAAATTCTCGGAAAATTCTCGGAAAATTCTCGGAAAATTCTCAGAAAATTCTCGGAAAATTCTGGGAAAATTCTCGGGAAAATTCTCGGAAAATTCTCGGAAAATTCTCGGAAAATTCTCGGAAAATTCTCGGAAAATTCTCGGAAAATTCTCGGAAAATTCCCGGAAAATTCTCGGAAAATTCTCGGAAAATTCTCGGAAAATTCTCGGAAAATTCTCGGAAAATTCTCGGAAAATTCTCAGAAAATTCTCAGAAGATTCTCGGAAAATTCTCGGAAAATTCTCGGAAAATTCTCGGAAAATTCTCGGAAAATTGACGGAAAATTCTCGGAAAATTCTCGGAAAATTCTCGGAAAATTCTCGGAAAATTCTCGGAAAATTCTCGGAAAATTCTCAGAAAATTCTCTGAAAATTCTCGGAAAATTCTCGGAAAATTCTCGGAAAATTGACGGAAAATTCTCGGAAGATTCTCGGAAAATTCTCGGAAAATTCTCGGAAAATTCTCGGAAAATTCTCGGAAAATTCTCGGAAAATTCTCGGAAAATTCTCGGAAAATTCTCAGAAAATTCTCGGAAAATTCGCGGAAAATTCTCGGAAAATTCTCGGAAAATTCTCGGAAAATTCTCGGAAAATTGACGGAAAATTCTCGGAAAATTCTCGGAAAATTCTCGGAAAATTCTCGGAAAATTCTCGGGAAAATTCTCGGAAAATTCTCGGAAAATTCTCGTAAAATTCTCGGAAAATTCTCGGAAAATTCTCGGCAAATTCTCGGAAAATTCTCGGAAAATTCTCGGAAAATTCTCGGAAAATTCTCGGAAAATTCTCGGAAAATTCTCGGAAAATTCTCGGAAAATTCTCAGAAAATTCTCAGAAGATTCTCGGAAAATTCTCGGAAAATTCTCGGAAAATTCTCGTAAAATTGACGGAAAATTCTCGGAAAATTCTCGGAAAATTCTCGGAAAATTCTCGGAAAATTCTCGGAAAATTCCCGGAAAATTCTCGGAAAATTCTCGGAAAATTCTCGGAAAATTCTCGAAAAATTCTCGGAAAATTCTCGGAAAATTCTCGGAAAATTGACGGGAAATTCTCGGAAAATTCTCGGAAAATTCTCGGAAAATTCTCAGAAAATTCTCGGAAAATTCTGGGAAAATTCTCGGAAAATTCTCGGAAAATTCTCGGAAAATTCTCGGAAAATTCTCGGGAAAATTCTCGGAAAATTCTCGGAAAATTCTCGGAAAATTCTCGGAAAATTCTCGGAAAATTCTCGGAAAATTCTCGGAAAATTCTCGGAAAATTTTCGGAAAATTCTCGGAAAATTCTCGGAAAATTCTCGGAAAATTCTCGGAAAATTCTCGGAAAATTCTCGGAAAATTCTCGGAAAATTCTCAGAAAATTCTCTGAAAATTCTCGGAAAATTCTCGGAAAATTCTCGGAAAATTGACGGAAAATTCTCGGAAGATTCTCGGAAAATTCTCGGAAAATTCTCGGAAAATTCTCGGAAAATTCTCGGAAAAATCTCAGAAACTTCTCGGAAAATTCTCGGAAAATTCTCGGAAAATTCTCGGAAAATTCTCGGAAAATTCTCGGAAAATTCTCGGAAAATTCTCAGAAAATTCTCGGAAAATTCCCGGAAAATTCTCGGAAAATTCTCGGAAAATTCTCGGAAAATTCTCGGAAAATTGACGGAAAATTCTCGGAAAATTCTCGGAAAATTCTCGGAAAATTCTCGGAAAATTCTCAGAAAATTCTCGGCAAATTCTCGGAAAATTCTCGGAAAATTCTCGGAAAATTCTCAGAAAATTCTCGGAAAATTCCCGGAAAATTCTCGGAAAATTCTCGGAAAATTCTCGGAAAATTCTCGGAAAATTCTCGGAAAATTCTCGGAAAATTGACGGAAAATTCTCGGAAAATTCTCGGAAAATTCTCGGAAAATTCTCGGAAAATTCTCGGAAAATTCTTGTAAAATTGACGGAAAATTCTCGGAAAATTCTCGCAAAATTCTCGGAAAATTCTCAGAAAATTCTCGGAAAATTCTCGGAAAATTCCCGGAAAATTCTCGGAAAATTCTCGGAAAATTCTCGGAAAATTCTCGAAAAATTCTCGGAAAATTCTCGAAAAATTCTCGGAAAATTCTCGGAAAATTCTCGGAAAATTCTCGGAAAATTCTCGGAAAATTCTCGGAAAATTCTCGGAAAATTCTCAGAAAATTCTCTGAAAATTCTCGGAAAATTCTCGGAAAATTCTCGGAAAATTGACGGAAAATTCTCGGAAGATTCTCGGAAAATTCTCGGAAAATTCTCGGAAAATTCTCGGAAAATTCTCGGAAAATTCTCGGAAAATTCTCGGAAAATTCTCGGAAAATTCTCAGAAAATTCTCGGAAAATTCCCGGAAAATTCTCGGAAAATTCTCGGAAAATTCTCGGAAAATTCTCGGAAAATTGACGGAAAATTCTCGGAAAATTCTCGGAAAATTCTCGGAAAATTCTCGGAAAATTCTCGGGAAAATTCTCGGAAAATTCTCGGAAAATTCTCGTAAAATTCTCGGAAAATTCTCGGAAAATTCTCGGAAAATTCTCGGAAAATTCCCGGAAAATTCTCGGAAAATTCTCGGAAAATTCTCGGAAAATTCTCGGAAAATTCTCGGAAAATTCTCGGAAAATTCTCGGAAAATTCTCGGAAAATTCTCGGAAAATTCTCAGAAAATTTTCGGAAAATTCTCGGAACATTCTCGGAAAATTCTCGGAAAATTCTCGGAAAATTCTCGGAAAATTCTCGGAAAATTGTCGGAAATCTCTCGGAAAATTCTCGGAAAATTCTCGGAAAATTCTCGGAAAAAGCTCGGAAAATTCTCGGAAAATTCTCGGAAAATTCTCGGAAAAATCTCGGAAAATTCTCGGAAAATTCTCAGAAAATTCTCGGAAAATTCTCGGAAAATTCTCGGAAAATTCTCGGAAAATTCTCGGAAAATTCTCGGAAAATTCTCGGAAAATTCTCAGAAAATTCTCGGAAAATTCCCGGAAAATTCTCGGAAAATTCTCGGAAAATTCTCGGAAAATTCTCGCAAAATTCTCGGAAAATTCTCGGAAAATTCTCGGAAAATTGACGGAAAATTCTCGGAAAATTCTCGGAAAATTCTCGGAAAATTCTCGGAAAATTCTCGGAAAATTCTCGGAAAATTCTCGGAAAATTCTCAGAAAATTCTCGGAAAATTCTGGGAAAATTCTCGGGAAAATTCTCGGAAAATTCTCGGAAAATTCTCGGAAAATTCTCGGAAAATTGACGGAAAATTCTCGGAAAATTCTCGGAAAATTCTCGGAAAATTCTCGGAAAATTCTCGGGAAAATTCTCGGAAAATTCTCGGAAAATTCTCGTAAAATTCTCGGAAAATTCTCGGAAAATTCTCGGAAAATTCTCGGAAAATTCCCGGAAAATTCTCGGAAAATTCTCGGAAAATTCTCGGAAAATTCTCGGAAAATTCTCGGAAAATTCTCGGAAAATTCTCGGAAAATTCTCGGAAAATTCTCGGAAAATTCTCAGAAAATTTTCGGAAAATTCTCGGAACATTCTCGGAAAATTCTCGGAAAATTCTCGGAAAATTCTCGGAAAATTCTCGGAAAATTGTCGGAAATCTCTCGGAAAATTCTCGGAAAATTCTCGGAAAATTCTCGGAAAAAGCTCGGAAAATTCTCGGAAAATTCTCGGAAAATTCTCGGAAAAATCTCGGAAAATTCTCGGAAAATTCTCAGAAAATTCTCGGAAAATTCTCGGAAAATTCTCGGAAAATTCTCGGAAAAATCTCGGAAAATTCTCGGAAAATTCTCGGAAAATTCTCAGAAAATTCTCGGAAAATTCCCGGAAAATTCTCGGAAAATTCTCGGAAAATTCTCGGAAAATTCTCGCAAAATTCTCGGAAAATTCTCGGAAAATTCTCGGAAAATTGACTGAAAATTCTCGGAAAATTCTCGGAAAATTCTCGGAAAATTCTCGGAAAATTCTCGGAAAATTCTCGGAAAATTCTCGGAAAATTCTCAGAAAATTCTCGGAAAATTCTGGGAAAATTCTCGGGAAAATTCTCGGAAAATTCTCGGAAAATTCTCGGAAAATTCTCGGAAAATTCTCGGAAAATTCTCGGAAAATTCTCGGAAAATTCCCGGAAAATTCTCGGAAAATTCTCGGAAAATTCTCGGAAAATTCTCGGAAAATTCTCAGAAAATTCTCAGAAGATTCTCGGAAAATTCTCGGAAAATTCTCGGAAAATTCTCGTAAAATTGACGGAAAATTCTCGGAAAATTCTCGGAAAATTCTCGGAAAATTCTCGGAAAATTCTCGGAAAATTCTCGGAAAATTCTCAGGAAATTCTCAGAAAATTCTCGGAAAATTCTCGGAAAATTCTCGGAAAATTCTCGGAAAATGTCGGAAAATTCTCGGAAAATTCTCAGAAAATTGACGGAAAATTCTCTGAAAAATCTCGGAAAATTCTCGGAAAATTCTCGGAAAATTCTCGGAAAATACTCGGAAAATTCTCGGAAAATTCTCGGAAAATTGTCGGAAATCTCTCGGAAAATTCTCGGAAAATCCTCGGAAAATTCTCGGAAAATTCTCGGAAAATTTTCGGAAAATTCTCGGAAAATTCTCGGAAAATTGACGGAAAATTCTCGGAAGATTCTCGGAAAATTCTCGGAAAATTCTCGGAAAATTCTCGGAAAATTCTCGGAAAATTCTCGGAAAAATCTCGGAACATTCTCGGAAAATTCTCAGAAACTTCTCGGAAAATTCTCGGAAAATTCTCGGAAAATTCTCGGAAAATTCTCGGAAAATTCTCGGAAAATTCTCGGAAAATTCTCAGAAAATTCTCGGAAAATTCTCAGAAAATTTTCGGAAAATTCTCGGAAAATTCTCGGAAAATTCTCGGAAAATTCTCGGAAAATTCTCGGAAAATTGTTGGAAATCTCCCGGAAAATTCTCGGAAAATTCTCGGAAAATTCTCGGAAAATTCTCGGAAAATTTTCGGAAAATTCTCGGAAAATTCTCGGAAAATTCTCGGAAAATTCTCTGAAAATTCTCGGAAAATTCTCGGAAAATTCTCGGAAAATTGACGGAAAATTCTCGGAAAAATCTCGGAAAATTCTCGGAAAATTCTCAGAAAATTCTCGGAAAATTCTGGGAAAATTCTCGGAAAATTCTCGGAAAATTCTCGGAAAATTCTCGGAAAATTCTCGGGAAAATTCTCGGAAAATTCTTGGAAAATTCTCGTAAAATTCTCGGAAAATTCTCGGAAAATTCTCGGAAAATTCTCGGAAAATTCCCGGAAAATTCTCGGAAAATTCTCGGAAAATTCTCGGAAATTTCTCGGAAAATTCTCGGAAAATTCTCGGAAAATTCTCGGAAAATTCTCGGAAAATTCTCGGAAAATTCGCGGAAAATTCTCAGAAAATTCTCGGAAAATTCTCGGAAAATTCTCGGAAAATTCTCGGAAAATTCTCGTAAAATTGACGGAAAATTCTCGGAAAATTCTCAGAAAATTCTCAGAAAATTCTCGGAAAATTCTCGGAAAATTCTCGGAAAATTCTCGGAAAATTCTCGGAAAATTCTCGAAAAATTCTCGGAAAAATGTCGGAAAATTCTCGGAAAATTCTCAGAAAATTGACGGAAAATTCTCGGAAAAATCTCGGAAAATTCTCGGAAAATTCTCGGAAAATTCTCGGAAAATTCTCGGAAAATTCTCGGAAAATTCTCGGAAAATTGTCGGAAATCTCTCGAAAAATTCTCGGAAAATTCTCGGAAAATTCTCGGAAAATTCTCGGAAAATTTTCGGAAAATTCTCGGAAAATTCTAGGAAAATTCTCGGAAAATTCTCGGAAAATTCTCGGAAAATTCTCGGAAAATTCTCGGAAAAATCTCGGAAAATTCTCGAAAAATTCTCAGAAAATTCTCGGACAATTCTCGGAAAATTCTCGGAAAATTCTCGGAAAATTCTCGGAAAATTCTCGGAAAATTCTCGGAAAATTCTCAGAAAATTCTCGGAAAATTCCCGGAAAATTCTCGGAAAATTCTCGGAAAATTCTCGGAAAATTCTCGGAAAATTCTCGGAAAATTCTCGGAAAATTCTCGGAAAATTCTCTGAAAATTCTCGGAAAATTCTCGGAAAATTCTCGGAAAATTGACGGAAAATTCTCGGAAGATTCTCGGAAAATTCTCGGAAAATTCTCGGAAAATTCTCGGAAAATTCTCGGAAAATTCTCGGAAAAATCTCGGAAAATTCTCGGAAAATTCTCAGAAAATTCTCGGAAAATTCTCGGAAAATTGACGGAAAATTCTCGGAAAATTCTCGGAAAATTCTCGGAAAATTCTCAGAAATTTCTCGGAAAATTCCCGGAAAATTCTCGGAAAATTCTCGGAAAATTCTCGGAAAATTCTCGCAAAATTCTCGGAAAATTCTCGGAAAATTCTCGGAAAATTGACGGAAAATTCTCGGAAAATTCTCGGAAAATTCTCGGAAAATTCTCAGAAAATTCTCGGAAAATTCTGGGAAAATTCTCGGAAAATTCTCGGAAAATTCTCGGAAAATTCTCGGAAAATTCTCGGGAAAATTCTCGGAAAATTCTCGGAAAATTCTTGGAAAATTCTCGGAAAATTCTCGGAAAATTCTCGGAAAATTCTCGGAAAATTCTCGGAAAATTCTCGGAAAATTCCCGGAAAATTCTCGGAAAATTCTCGGAAAATTCTCGGAAAATTCTCGGAAAATTCTCAGAAAATTCTCAGAAAATTCTCGGAAAATTCTCGGAAAATTCTCGGAAAATTCTCGGAAAATGTCGGAAAATTCTCGGAAAAATCTCGGAAAATTCTCGGAAAATTCTCGGAAAATTCTCGGAAAATACTCGGAAAATTCTCGGAAAATTCTCGGAAAATTGTCGGAAATCTCTCGGAAAATTCTCGGAAAATTCTCGGAAAATTCTCGGAAAATTCTCGGAAAATTTTCGGAAAATTCTCGGAAAATTCTCGGAAAATTCTCGGAAAATTCTCGGAAAATTCTCGGAAAATTCTCGGAAAATTCTCGGAAAATTCTCGGAAAATTCTCGGAAAATTCTCGGAAAATTGACGGAAAATTCTCGGAAGATTCTCGGAAAATTCTCGGAAAATTCTCGGAAAATTCTCGGAAAATTCTGGGAAAATTCTCGGAAAATTCTCGCAAAATTCTCGGAAAATTCTCAGAAATTTCTCGGAAAATTCCGGGAAAATTCTCGGAAAATTCTCGGAAAATTCTCGGAAAATTCTCGCAAAATTCTCGGAAAATTCTCGGAAAATTCTCGGAAAATTGACGGAAAATTCTCGGAAAATTCTCGGAAAATTCTCGGAAAATTCTCAGAAAATTCTCGGAAAATTCTGGGAAAATTCTCGGAAAATTCTCGGAAAATTCTCGGAAAATTCTCGGAAAATTCTCGGGAAAATTCTCGGAAAATTCTCGGAAAATTCTTGGAAAATTCTCGGAAAATTCTCGGAAAATTCTCGGAAAATTCTCGGAAAATTCTCGGAAAATTCTCGGAAAATTCCCGGAAAATTCTCGGAAAATTCTCGGAAAATTCTCGGAAAATTCTCGGAAAATTCTCAGAAAATTCTCAGAAAATTCTCGGAAAATTCTCGGAAAATTCTCGGAAAATTCTCGGAAAATGTCGGAAAATTCTCGGAAAAATCTCGGAAAATTCTCGGAAAATTCTCGGAAAATTCTCGGAAAATACTCGGAAAATTCTCGGAAAATTCTCGGAAAATTGTCGAAAATCTCTCGGAAAATTCTCGGAAAATTCTCGGAAAATTCTCGGAAAATTCTCGGAAAATTTTCGGAAAATTCTCGGAAAATTCTCGGAAAATTCTCGGAAAATTCTCGGAAAATTCTCGGAAAATTCTCGGAAAATTCTCGGAAAATTCTCGGAAAATTCTCGGAAAATTCTCGGAAAATTGACGGAAAATTCTCGGAAGATTCTCGGAAAATTCTCGGAAAATTCTCGGAAAATTCTCGGAAAATTCTCGGAAAATTTTCGGAAAAATCTCGGAACATTCTCGGAAAATTCTCAGAAACTTCTCGGAAAATTCTCGGAAAATTCCCGGAAAATTCTCGGAAAATTCTCGGAAAATTCTCTCAAAATTCTCGGAAAATTGACGGAAAATTCTCGGAAAATTCTCGGAAAATTCTCAGAAAATTCTCGGAAAATTCTCGGAAAATTCTCAGAAAATTCTCGGCAAATTCTCGGAAAATTCTCGGAAAATTCTCGGAAAATTCTCAGAAAATTCTCGGAAAATTCCCGGAAAATTCTCGGAAAATTCTCGGAAAATTCTCGGAAAATTCTCGAAAAATTCTCGGAAAATTCTCGGAAAATTCTCGGAAAATTGACGGAAAATTCTCGGAAAATTCTCGGAAAATTCTCGGAAAATTCTCAGAAAATTTTCGGAAAATTCTGGGAAAATTCTCGGAAAATTCTCGGAAAATTCTCGGAAAATTCTCGGAAAATTCTCGGGAAAATTCTCGGAAAATTCTCGGAAAATTCTCGTAAAATTCTCGGAAAATTCTCGGAAAATTCTCGGAAAATTCCCGGAAAATTCTCGGAAAATTCTCGGAAAATTCTCGGAAAATTCTCGGAAAATTCTCGGAAAATTGTCGGAAATCTCTCGGAAAATTCTCGGAAAATTCTCGGAAAATTCTCGGAAAATTCTCGGAAAATTTTCGGAAAATTCTCGGAAAATTCTCGGAAAATTCTCGGAAAATTCTCGGAAAATTCTCGGAAAATTCTCGGAAAATTCTCGGAAAATTCTTGGAAAATTCTCGGAAAATTCTCGGAAAATTGACGGAAAATTCTCGGAAGATTCTCGGAAAATTCTCGGAAAATTCTCGGAAAATTCTCGGAAAATTCTCGGAAAATTCTCGGAAAAATCTCGGAACATTCTCGGAAAATTCTCAGAAACTTCTCGGAAAATTCTCGGAAAATTCCCGGAAAATTCTCGGAAAATTCTCGGAAAATTCTCGGAAAATTCTCGGAAAATTGACGGAAAATTCTCGGAAAATTCTCGGAAAATTCTCGGAAAATTCTCAGAAAATTCTCGGAAAATTCTCGGAAAATTCTCAGAAAATTCTCGGCAAATTCTCGGAAAATTCTCGGAAAATTCTCGGAAAATTCTCAGAAAATTCTCGGAAAATTCCCGGAAAATTCTCGGAAAATTCTCGGAAAATTCTCGGAAAATTCTCGAAAAATTCTCGGAAAATTCTCGGAAAATTCTCGGAAAATTGACGGAAACTTCTCGGAAAATTCTCGGAAAATTCTCGGAAAATTCTCAGAAAATTCTCGGAAAATTCTCAGAAAATTCTCGGAAAATTCTGGGAAAATTCTCGGAAAATTCTCGGAAAATTCTCGGAAAATTCTCGGAAAATTCTCGGGAAAATTCTCGGAAAATTCTCGGAAAATTCTCGTAAAATTCTCGGAAAATTCTCGGAAAATTCTCGGAAAATTCTCGGAAAATTCCCGGAAAATTCTCGGAAAATTCTCGGAAAATTCTCGGAAAATTCTCGGAAAATTCTCGGAAAATTCTCGGAAAATTCTCGGAAAATTCTCGGAAAATTCTCGGAAAATTCTCAGAAAATTCTCGGAAAATTCTCGGAAAATTCTCGGAAAATTCTCGGAAAATTCTCGGAAAATTCTCGGAAAATTGTCGGAAATCTCTCGGAAAATTCTCGGAAAATTCTCGGAAAATTCTCGGAAAATTCTCGGAAAATTTTCGGAAAATTCTCGGAAAATTCTCGGAAAATTCTCGGAAAATTCTCTGAAAATTCTCGGAAAATTCTCGGAAAATTCTCGGAAAATTGACGGAAAATTCTCGGAAAATTCTCGGAAAATTCTCGGAAAATTCTCGGAAAATTCTCGGAAAATTCTCGGGAAAATTCTCGGAAAATTCTCGGAAAATTCTCGTAAAATTCTCGGAAAATTCTCGGAAAATTCTCGGAAAATTCTCGGAAAATTCCCGGAAAATTCTCGGAAAATTCTCGGAAAATTCTCGGAAAATTCTCGGAAAATTCTCGGAAAATTCTCGGAAAATTCTGGGAAAATTCTCGGAAAATTCGAGGAAAATTCTCAGAAAATTCTCGGAAAATTCTCGGAAAATTCTCGGAAAATTCTCGGAAAATTCTCTGAAAATTGACGGAAAATTCTCGGAAAATTCTCAGAAAATTCTCAGAAAATTCTCGGAAAATTCTCGGAAAATTCTCGGAAAATTCTCGGAAAATTCTTGGAAAATTCTCGAAAAATTCTCGGAAAAATGTCGGAAAATTCTCGGAAAATTCTCAGAAAATTGACGGAAAATTCTCGGAAAAATCTCGGAAAATTCTCGGAAAATTCTCGGAAAATTCTCGGAAAATTCTCGGAAAATTCTCGGAAAATTCTCGGAAAATTGTCGGAAATCTCTCGGAAAATTCTCGGAAAATTCTCGGAAAATTCTCGGAAAATTCTCGGAAAATTTTCGGAAAATTCTCGGAAAATTCTCGGAAAATTCTCGGAAAATTCTCTGAAAATTCTCGGAAAATTCTCGGAAAATTCTCGGAAAATTGACGGAAAATTCTCGGAAGATTCTCGGAAAATTCTCGGAAAATTCTCGGAAAATTCTCGGAAAATTCTCGGAAAATTCTCGGAAAAATCTCGGAAAATTCTCGGAAAATTCTCAGAAAATTCTCGGACAATTCTCGGAAAATTCTCGGAAAATTCTCGGAAAATTCTCGGAAAATTCTCGGAAAATTCTCGGAAAATTCTCAGAAAATTCTCGGAAAATTCCCGGAAAATTCTCGGAAAATTCTCGGAAAATTCTCGGAAAATTCTCGGAAAATTCTCGGAAAATTCTCAGAAAATTCTCTGAAAATTCTCGGAAAATTCTCGGAAAATTCTCGGAAAATTGACGGAAAATTCTCGGAAGATTCTCGGAAATTTCTCGGAAAATTCTCGGAAAATTCTCGGAAAATTCTCGGAAAATTCTCGGAAAAATCTCGGAAAATTCTCGGAAAATTCTCAGAAAATTCTCGGAAAATTCTCGGAAAATTCTCGGAAAATTCTCGGAAAATTCTCGGAAAATTCTCAGAAAATTCTCGGAAAATTCCCGGAAAATTCTCGGAAAATTCTCGGAAAATTCTCGGAAAATTCTCGCAAAATTCTCGGAAAATTCTCGGAAAATTCTCGGAAAATTGACGGAAAATTCTCGGAAAATTCTCGGAAAATTCTCGGAAAATTCTCAGAAAATTCTCGGAAAATTCTGGGAAAATTCTCGGAAAATTCTCGGAAAATTCTCGGAAAATTCTCGGAAAATTCTCGGGAAAATTCTCGGAAAATTCTCGGAAAATTCTCGGAAAATTCTCGGAAAATTCTCGGAAAATTCTCGGAAAATTCCCGGAAAATTCTCGTAAAATTCTCGGAAAATTCTCGGAAAATTCTCGGAAAATTCTCGGAAAATTCTCGGAAAATTCTCGGAAAATTCTCGGAAAATTCTCGGAAAATTCTCGGAAAATTCTCAGAAAATTCTCAGAAGATTCTCGGAAAATTCTCGGAAAATTCTCGGAAAATTCTCGTAAAATTGACGGAAAATTCTCGGAAAATTCTCGGAAAATTCTCAGAAAATTCTCAGAAAATTCTCGGAAAATTCTTGGAAAATTCTCGTAAAATTCTCGGAAAATTCTCGGAAAATTCTCGGAAAATTCTCGGAAAATTCCCGGAAAATTCTCGGAAAATTCTCGGAAAATTCTCGGAAATTTCTCGGAAAATTCTCGGAAAATTCTCGGAAAATTCTCGGAAAATTCTCGGAAAATTCGCGGAAAATTCTCAGAAAATTCTCGGAAAATTCTCGGAAAATTCTCGGAAAATTCTCGGAAAATTCTCGTAAAATTGACGGAAAATTCTCGGAAAATTCTCAGAAAATTCTCAGAAAATTCTCGGAAAATTCTCGGAAAATTCTCGGAAAATTCTCGGAAAATTCTCGGAAAATTCTCGAAAAATTCTCGGAAAAATGTCGGAAAATTCTCGGAAAATTCTCAGAAAATTGACGGAAAATTCTCGGAAAAATCTCGGAAAATTCTCGGAAAATTCTCGGAAAATTCTTGGAAAATTCTCGGAAAATTCTCGGAAAATTCTCGGAAAATTGTCGGAAATCTCTCGAAAAATTCTCGGAAAATTCTCGGAAAATTCTCGGAAAATTCTCGGAAAATTTTCGGAAAATTCTCGGAAAATTCTAGGAAAATTCTCGGAAAATTCTCGGAAAATTCTCGGAAAATTCTCGGAAAATTCTCGGAAAAATCTCGGAAAATTCTCGGAAAATTCTCAGAAAATTCTCGGACAATTCTCGGAAAATTCTCGGAAAATTCTCGGAAAATTCTCGGAAAATTCTCGGAAAATTCTCGGAAAATTCTCAGAAAATTCTCGGAAAATTCCCGGAAAATTCTCGGAAAATTCTCGGAAAATTCTCGGAAAATTCTCGGAAAATTCTCGGAAAATTCTCGGAAAATTCTCGGAAAATTCTCGGAAAATTCTCAGAAAATTCTCTGAAAATTCTCGGAAAATTCTCGGAAAATTCTCGGAAAATTGACGGAAAATTCTCGGAAGATTCTCGGAAAATTCTCGGAAAATTCTCGGAAAATTCTCGGAAAATTCTCGGAAAATTCTCGGAAAAATCTCGGAAAATTCTCGGAAAATTCTCCGAAAATTCTCGGAAAATTCTCGGAAAATTGACGGAAAATTCTCGGAAAATTCTCGGAAAATTCTCGGAAAATTCTCAGAAATTTCTCGGAAAATTCCCGGAAAATTCTCGGAAAATTCTCGGAAAATTCTCGGAAAATTCTCGCAAAATTCTCGGAAAATTCTCGGAAAATTCTCGGAAAATTGACGGAAAATTCTCGGAAAATTCTCGGAAAATTCTGGGAAAATTCTCGGAAAATTCTCGGAAAATTCTCGGAAAATTCTCGGAAAATTCTCGGGAAAATTCTCGGAAAATTCTCGGAAAATTCTTGGAAAATTCTCGGAAAATTCTCGGAAAATTCTCGGAAAATTCTCGGAAAATTCTCGGAAAATTCTCGGAAAATTCCCGGAAAATTCTCGGAAAATTCTCGGAAAATTCTCGGAAAATTCTCGGAAAATTCTCAGAAAATTCTCAGAAAATTCTCGGAAAATTCTCGGAAAATTCTCGGAAAATTCTCGGAAAATGTCGGAAAATTCTCGGAAAAATCTCGGAAAATTCTCGGAAAATTCTCGGAAAATTCTCGGAAAATACTCGGAAAATTCTCGGAAAATTCTCGGAAAATTGTCGGAAATCTCTCGGAAAATTCTCGGAAAATTCTCGGAAAATTCTCGGAAAATTCTCGGAAAATTTTCGGAAAATTCTCGGAAAATTCTCGGAAAATTCTCGGAAAATTCTCGGAAAATTCTCGGAAAATTCTCGGAAAATTCTCGGAAAATTCTCGGAAAATTCTCGGAAAATTCTCGGAAAATTGACGGAAAATTCTCGGAAGATTCTCGGAAAATTCTCGGAAAATTCTCGGAAAATTCTCGGAAAATTCTCGGAAAATTCTCGGAAAAATCTCGGAACATTCTCGGAAAATTCTCAGAAACTTCTCGGAAAATTCTCGGAAAATTCCCGGAAAATTCTCGGAAAATTCTCGGAAAATTCTCGGAAAATTCTCGGAAAATTGACGGAAAATTCTCGGAAAATTCTCGGAAAATTCTCGGAAAATTCTCAGAAAATTCTCGGAAAATTCTCGGAAAATTCTCAGAAAATTCTCGGCAAATTCTCGGAAAATTCTCGGAAAATTCTCGGAAAATTCTCAGAAAATTCTCGGAAAATTCCCGGAAAATTCTCGGAAAATTCTCGGAAAATTCTCGGAAAATTCTCGAAAACTTCTCGGAAAATTCTCGGAAAATTCTCGGAAAATTGACGGAAAATTCTCGGAAAATTCTCGGAAAATTCTCGGAAAATTCTCAGAAAATTTTCGGAAAATTCTGGGAAAATTCTCGGAAAATTCTCGGAAAATTCTCGGAAAATTCTCGGAAAATTCTCGGGAAAATTCTCGGAAAATTCTCGGAAAATTCTCGTAAAATTCTCGGAAAATTCTCGGAAAATTCTCGGAAAATTCCCGGAAAATTCTCGGAAAATTCTCGGAAAATTCTCGGAAAATTCTCGGAAAATTCTCGGAAAATTGTCGGAAATCTCTCCGAAAATTCTCGGAAAATTCTCGGAAAATTCTCCGAAAATTCTCGGAAAATTTTCGGAAAATTCTCGGAAAATTCTCGGAAAATTCTCGGAAAATTCTCGGAAAATTCTCGGAAAATTCTCGGAAAATTCTCGGAAAATTCTCGGAAAATTCTCGGAAAATTCTCGGAAAATTGACGGAAAATTCTCGGAAGATTCTCGGAAAATTCTCGGAAAATTCTCGGAAAATTCTCGGAAAATTCTCGGAAAATTCTCGGAAAAATCTCGGAACATTCTCGGAAAATTCTCAGAAACTTCTCGGAAAATTCTCGGAAAATTCCCGGAAAATTCTCGGAAAATTCTCGGAAAATTCTCGGAAAATTCTCGGAAAATTGACGGAAAATTCTCGGAAAATTCTCGGAAAATTCTCGGAAAATTCTCAGAAAATTCTCGGAAAATTCTCGGAAAATTCTCAGAAAATTCTCGGCAAATTCTCGGAAAATTCTCGGAAAATTCTCGGAAAATTCTCAGAAAATTCTCGGAAAATTCCCGGAAAATTCTCGGAAAATTCTCGGAAAATTCTCGGAAAATTCTCGAAAAAATCTCGGAAAATTCTCGGAAAATTCTCGGAAAATTGACGGAAACTTCTCGGAAAATTCTCGGAAAATTCTCGGAAAATTCTCAGAAAATTCTCGGAAAATTCTGGGAAAATTCTCGGAAAATTCTCGGAAAATTCTCGGAAAATTCTCGGAAAATTCTCGGGAAAATTCTCGGAAAATTCTCGGAAAATTCTCGTAAAATTCTCGGAAAATTCTCGGAAAATTCTCGGAAAATTCTCGGAAAATTCCCGGAAAATTCTCGGAAAATTCTCGGAAAATTCTCGGAAAATTCTCGGAAAATTCTCGGAAAATTCTCGGAAAATTCTCGGAAAATTCTCGGAAAATTCTCAGAAAATTCTCGGAAAATTCTCGGAAAATTCTCGGAAAATTCTCGGAAAATTCTCGGAAAATTCTCGGAAAATTGTCGGAAATCTCTCGGAAAATTCTCGGAAAATTCTCGGAAAATTCTCGGAAAATTCTCGGAAAATTTTCGGAAAATTCTCGGAAAATTCTCGGAAAATTCTCGGAAAATTCTCTGAAAATTCTCGGAAAATTCTCGGAAAATTCTCGGAAAATTGACGGAAAATTCTCGGAAAATTCTCGGAAAATTCTCGGAAAATTCTCGGAAAATTCTCGGAAAATTCTCGGGAAAATTCTCGGAAAATTCTCGGAAAATTCTCGTAAAATTCTCGGAAAATTCTCGGAAAATTCTCGGAAAATTCTCGGAAAATTCCCGGAAAATTCTCGGAAAATTCTCGGAAAATTCTCGGAAAATTCTCGGAAAATTCTCGGAAACTTCTCGGAAAATTCTGGGAAAATTGTCGGAAAATTCGAGGAAAATTCTCAGAAAATTCTCGGAAAATTCTCGGAAAATTCTCGGAAAATTCTCGGAAAATTCTCTGAAAATTGACGGAAAATTCTCGGAAAATTCTCAGAAAATTCTCAGAAAATTCTCGGAAAATTCTCGGAAAATTCTCGGAAAATTCTCGGAAAATTCTCGGAAAATTCTCGGAAAATTCTCGGAAAATTCTCGGAAAATTCTCAGAAAATTCTCGGAAAATTCTCGGAAAATTCTCGGAAAATTCTCGGAAAATTCTCGGAAAATTCTCGGAAAATTGTCGGAAATCTCTTGGAAAATTCTCGGAAAATTCTCGGAAAATTCTCGGAAAATTCTCGGAAAATTTTCGGAAAATTCTCGGAAAATTCTCGGAAAATTCTCGGAAAATTCTCTGAAAATTCTCGGAAAATTCTCGGAAAATTCTCGGAAAATTGACGGAAAATTCTCGGAAAATTCTCGGAAAATTCTCGGAAAATTCTCGGAAAATTCTCGGAAAATTCTCGGGAAAATTCTCGGAAAATTCTCGGAAAATTCTCGTAAAATTCTCGGAAAATTCTCGGAAAATTCTCGGAAAATTCTCGGAAAATTCCCGGAAAATTCTCGGAAAATTCTCGGAAAATTCTCGGAAAATTCTCGGAAAATTCTCGGAAAATTCTCGGAAAATTCTGGGAAAATTGTCGGAAAATTCGAGGAAAATTCTCAGAAAATTCTCGGAAAATTCTCGGAAAATTCTCGGAAAATTCTCGGAAAATTCTCTGAAAATTGACGGAAAATTCTCGGAAAATTCTCAGAAAATTCTCAGAAAATTCTCGGAAAATTCTCGGAAAATTCTCGGAAAATTCTCGGAAAATTCTCGGAAAATTCTCGAAAAATTGACGGAAACTTCTCGGAAAATTCTCGGAAAATTCTCGGAAAATTCTCAGAAAATTCTCGGAAAATTCTGGGAAAATTCTCGGAAAATTCTCGGAAAATTCTCGGAAAATTCTCGGAAAATTCTCGGGAAAATTCTCGGAAAATTCTCGGAAAATTCTCGTAAAATTCTCGGAAAATTCTCGGAAAATTCTCGGAAAATTCTCGGAAAATTCCCGGAAAATTCTCGGAAAATTCTCGGAAAATTCTCGGAAAATTCTCGGAAAATTCTCGGAAAATTCTCGGAAAATTCTCGGAAAATTCTCGGAAAATTCTCGGAAAATTCTCAGAAAATTCTCGGAAAATTCTCGGAAAATTCTCGGAAAATTCTCGGAAAATTCTCGGAAAATTCTCGGAAAATTGTCGGAAATCTCTCGGAAAATTCTCGGAAAATTCTCGGAAAATTCTCGGAAAATTCTCGGAAAATTTTCGGAAAATTCTCGGAAAATTCTCGGAAAATTCTCGGAAAATTCTCTGAAAATTCTCGGAAAATTCTCGGAAAATTCTCGGAAAATTGACGGAAAATTCTCGGAAAATTCTCGGAAAATTCTCGGAAAATTCTCGGAAAATTCTCGGAAAATTCTCGGGAAAATTCTCGGAAAATTCTCGGAAAATTCTCGTAAAATTCTCGGAAAATTCTCGGAAAATTCTCGGAAAATTCTCGGAAAATTCCCGGAAAATTCTCGGAAAATTCTCGGAAAATTCTCGGAAAATTCTCGGAAAATTCTCGGAAAATTCTCGGAAAATTCTGGGAAAATTCTCGGAAAATTCGAGGAAAATTCTCAGAAAATTCTCGGAAAATTCTCGGAAAATTCTCGGAAAATTCTCGGAAAATTCTCGGAAAATTCTCGGAAAATTCTCGGAAACTTCTCGGAAAATTCTGGGAAAATTGTCGGAAAATTCGAGGAAAATTCTCAGAAAATTCTCGGAAAATTCTCGGAAAATTCTCGGAAAATTCTCGGAAAATTCTCTGAAAATTGACGGAAAATTCTCGGAAAATTCTCAGAAAATTCTCAGAAAATTCTCGGAAAATTCTCGGAAAATTCTCGGAAAATTCTCGGAAAATTCTCGGAAAATTCTCGGAAAATTCTCGGAAAATTCTCGGAAAATTCTCAGAAAATTCTCGGAAAATTCTCGGAAAATTCTCGGAAAATTCTCGGAAAATTCTCGGAAAATTCTCGGAAAATTGTCGGAAATCTCTTGGAAAATTCTCGGAAAATTCTCGGAAAATTCTCGGAAAATTCTCGGAAAATTTTCGGAAAATTCTCGGAAAATTCTCGGAAAATTCTCGGAAAATTCTCTGAAAATTCTCGGAAAATTCTCGGAAAATTCTCGGAAAATTGACGGAAAATTCTCGGAAAATTCTCGGAAAATTCTCGGAAAATTCTCGGAAAATTCTCGGAAAATTCTCGGGAAAATTCTCGGAAAATTCTCGGAAAATTCTCGTAAAATTCTCGGAAAATTCTCGGAAAATTCTCGGAAAATTCTCGGAAAATTCCCGGAAAATTCTCGGAAAATTCTCGGAAAATTCTCGGAAAATTCTCGGAAAATTCTCGGAAAATTCTCGGAAAATTCTGGGAAAATTGTCGGAAAATTCGAGGAAAATTCTCAGAAAATTCTCGGAAAATTCTCGGAAAATTCTCGGAAAATTCTCGGAAAATTCTCTGAAAATTGACGGAAAATTCTCGGAAAATTCTCAGAAAATTCTCAGAAAATTCTCGGAAAATTCTCGGAAAATTCTCGGAAAATTCTCGGAAAATTCTCGGAAAATTCTCGAAAAATTGACGGAAACTTCTCGGAAAATTCTCGGAAAATTCTCGGAAAATTCTCAGAAAATTCTCGGAAAATTCTGGGAAAATTCTCGGAAAATTCTCGGAAAATTCTCGGAAAATTCTCGGAAAATTCTCGGGAAAATTCTCGGAAAATTCTCGGAAAATTCTCGTAAAATTCTCGGAAAATTCTCGGAAAATTCTCGGAAAATTCTCGGAAAATTCCCGGAAAATTCTCGGAAAATTCTCGGAAAATTCTCGGAAAATTCTCGGAAAATTCTCGGAAAATTCTCGGAAAATTCTCGGAAAATTCTCGGAAAATTCTCGGAAAATTCTCAGAAAATTCTCGGAAAATTCTCGGAAAATTCTCGGAAAATTCTCGGAAAATTCTCGGAAAATTCTCGGAAAATTGTCGGAAATCTCTCGGAAAATTCTCGGAAAATTCTCGGAAAATTCTCGGAAAATTCTCGGAAAATTTTCGGAAAATTCTCGGAAAATTCTCGGAAAATTCTCGGAAAATTCTCTGAAAATTCTCGGAAAATTCTCGGAAAATTCTCGGAAAATTGACGGAAAATTCTCGGAAAATTCTCGGAAAATTCTCGGAAAATTCTCGGAAAATTCTCGGAAAATTCTCGGGAAAATTCTCGGAAAATTCTCGGAAAATTCTCGTAAAATTCTCGGAAAATTCTCGGAAAATTCTCGGAAAATTCTCGGAAAATTCCCGGAAAATTCTCGGAAAATTCTCGGAAAATTCTCGGAAAATTCTCGGAAAATTCTCGGAAAATTCTCGGAAAATTCTGGGAAAATTCTCGGAAAATTCGAGGAAAATTCTCAGAAAATTCTCGGAAAATTCTCGGAAAATTCTCGGAAAATTCTCGGAAAATTCTCTGAAAATTGACGGAAAATTCT
The DNA here is from genome assembly GCA_964036045.1 of Eutreptiella sp. 'Long Island Sound 2002'. Lineage (NCBI taxonomy): Eukaryota > Euglenozoa > Euglenophyceae > Eutreptiales > Eutreptiaceae > Eutreptiella > Eutreptiella sp. 'Long Island Sound 2002'. The sequence goes on along the minus strand of CAXIWF010001452.1, from coordinate 44,378 downwards.
CGGAAAATTCTCAGAAAATTCTCAGAAAATTCTCGGAAAATTCTCGGAAAATTCTCGGAAAATTCTCGGAAAATTCTTGGAAAATTCTCGAAAAATTCTCGGAAAAATGTCGGAAAATTCTCGGAAAATTCTCAGAAAATTGACGGAAAATTCTCGGAAAAATCTCGGAAAATTCTCCGAAAATTCTCGGAAAATTCTCGGAAAATTCTCGGAAAATTCTCGGAAAATTCTCGGAAAATTGTCGGAAATCTCTCGGAAAATTCTCGGAAAATTCTCGGAAAATTCTCGGAAAATTCTCGGAAAATTTTCGGAAAATTCTCGGAAAATTCTCGGAAAATTCTCGGAAAATTCTCTGAAAATTCTCGGAAAATTCTCGGAAAATTCTCGGAAAATTGACGGAAAATTCTCGGAAGATTCTCGGAAAATTCTCGGAAAATTCTCGGAAAATTCTCGGAAAATTCTCGGAAAATTCTCGGAAAAATCTCGGAAAATTCTCGGAAAATTCTCAGAAAATTCTCGGACAATTCTCGGAAAATTCTCGGAAAATTCTCGGAAAATTCTCGGAAAATTCTCGGAAAATTCTCGGAAAATTCTCAGAAAATTCTCGGAAAATTCCCGGAAAATTCTCGGAAAATTCTCGGAAAATTCTCGGAAAATTCTCGGAAAATTCTCGGAAAATTCTCAGAAAATTCTCTGAAAATTCTCGGAAAATTCTCGGAAAATTCTCGGAAAATTGACGGAAAATTCTCGGAAGATTCTCGGAAATTTCTCGGAAAATTCTCGGAAAATTCTCGGAAAATTCTCGGAAAATTCTCGGAAAAATCTCGGAAAATTCTCGGAAAATTCTCAGAAAATTCTCGGAAAATTCTCGGAAAATTCTCGGAAAATTCTCGGAAAATTCTCGGAAAATTCTCAGAAAATTCTCGGAAAATTCCCGGAAAATTCTCGGAAAATTCTCGGAAAATTCTCGGAAAATTCTCGCAAAATTCTCGGAAAATTCTCGGAAAATTCTCGGAAAATTGACGGAAAATTCTCGGAAAATTCTCGGAAAATTCTCGGAAAATTCTCAGAAAATTCTCGGAAAATTCTGGGAAAATTCTCGGAAAATTCTCGGAAAATTCTCGGAAAATTCTCGGAAAATTCTCGGGAAAATTCTCGGAAAATTCTCGGAAAATTCTCGGAAAATTCTCGGAAAATTCTCGGAAAATTCTCGGAAAATTCCCGGAAAATTCTCGTAAAATTCTCGGAAAATTCTCGGAAAATTCTCGGAAAATTCTCGGAAAATTCTCGGAAAATTCTCGGAAAATTCTCGGAAAATTCTCGGAAAATTCTCGGAAAATTCTCAGAAAATTCTCAGAAGATTCTCGGAAAATTCTCGGAAAATTCTCGGAAAATTCTCCTAAAATTGACGGAAAATTCTCGGAAAATTCTCGGAAAATTCTCAGAAAATTCTCAGAAAATTCTCGGAAAATTCTTGGAAAATTCTCGTAAAATTCTCGGAAAATTCTCGGAAAATTCTCGGAAAATTCTCGGAAAATTCCCGGAAAATTCTCGGAAAATTCTCGGAAAATTCTCGGAAATTTCTCGGAAAATTCTCGGAAAATTCTCGGAAAATTCTCGGAAAATTCTCGGAAAATTCGCGGAAAATTCTCAGAAAATTCTCGGAAAATTCTCGGAAAATTCTCGGAAAATTCTCGGAAAATTCTCGTAAAATTGACGGAAAATTCTCGGAAAATTCTCAGAAAATTCTCAGAAAATTCTCGGAAAATTCTCGGAAAATTCTCGGAAAATTCTCGGAAAATTCTCGGAAAATTCTCGAAAAATTCTCGGAAAAATGTCGGAAAATTCTCGGAAAATTCTCAGAAAATTGACGGAAAATTCTCGGAAAAATCTCGGAAAATTCTCGGAAAATTCTCGGAAAATTCTCGGAAAATTCTCGGAAAATTCTCGGAAAATTGTCGGAAATCTCTCGAAAAATTCTCGGAAAATTCTCGGAAAATTCTCGGAAAATTCTCGGAAAATTTTCGGAAAATTCTCGGAAAATTCTAGGAAAATTCTCGGAAAATTCTCGGAAAATTCTCGGAAAATTCTCGGAAAATTCTCGGAAAAATCTCGGAAAATTCTCGGAAAATTCTCAGAAAATTCTCGGACAATTCTCGGAAAATTCTCGGAAAATTCTCGGAAAATTCTCGGAAAATTCTCGGAAAATTCTCGGAAAATTCTCAGAAAATTCTCGGAAAATTCCCGGAAAATTCTCGGAAAATTCTCGGAAAATTCTCGGAAAATTCTCGGAAAATTCTCGGAAAATTCTCGGAAAATTCTCGGAAAATTCTCGGAAAATTCTCAGAAAATTCTCTGAAAATTCTCGGAAAATTCTCGGAAAATTCTCGGAAAATTGACGGAAAATTCTCGGAAGATTCTCGGAAAATTCTCGGAAAATTCTCGGAAAATTCTCGGAAAATTCTCGGAAAATTCTCGGAAAAATCTCGGAAAATTCTCGGAAAATTCTCAGAAAATTCTCGGAAAATTCTCGGAAAATTGACGGAAAATTCTCGGAAAATTCTCGGAAAATTCTCGGAAAATTCTCAGAAATTTCTCGGAAAATTCCCGGAAAATTCTCGGAAAATTCTCGGAAAATTCTCGGAAAATTCTCGCAAAATTCTCGGAAAATTCTCGGAAAATTCTCGGAAAATTGACGGAAAATTCTCGGAAAATTCTCGGAAAATTCTCGGAAAATTCTCAGAAAATTCTCGGAAAATTCTGGGAAAATTCTCGGAAAATTCTCGGAAAATTCTCGGAAAATTCTCGGAAAATTCTCGGGAAAATTCTCGGAAAATTCTCGGAAAATTCTTGGAAAATTCTCGGAAAATTCTCGGAAAATTCTCGGAAAATTCTCGGAAAATTCTCGGAAAATTCTCGGAAAATTCCCGGAAAATTCTCGGAAAATTCTCGGAAAATTCTCGGAAAATTCTCGGAAAATTCTCAAAAAATTCTCAGAAAATTCTCGGAAAATTCTCGGAAAATTCTCGGAAAATTCTCGGAAAATGTCGGAAAATTCTCGGAAAAATCTCGGAAAATTCTCGGAAAATTCTCGGAAAATTCTCGGAAAATACTCGGAAAATTCTCGGAAAATTCTCGGAAAATTGTCGGAAATCTCTCGGAAAATTCTCGGAAAATTCTCGGAAAATTCTCGGAAAATTCTCGGAAAATTTTCGGAAAATTCTCGGAAAATTCTCGGAAAATTCTCGGAAAATTCTCGGAAAATTCTCGGAAAATTCTCGGAAAATTCTCGGAAAATTCTCGGAAAATTCTCGGAAAATTCTCGGAAAATTGACGGAAAATTCTCGGAAGATTCTCGGAAAATTCTCGGAAAATTCTCGGAAAATTCTCGGAAAATTCTCGGAAAATTCTCGGAAAAATCTCGGAACATTCTCGGAAAATTCTCAGAAACTTCTCGGAAAATTCTCGGAAAATTCCCGGAAAATTCTCGGAAAATTCTCGGAAAATTCTCGGAAAATTCTCGGAAAATTGACGGAAAATTCTCGGAAAATTCTCGGAAAATTCTCGGAAAATTCTCAGAAAATTCTCGGAAAATTCTCGGAAAATTCTCAGAAAATTCTCGGCAAATTCTCGGAAAATTCTCGGAAAATTCTCGGAAAATTCTCAGAAAATTCTCGGAAAATTCCCGGAAAATTCTCGGAAAATTCTCGGAAAATTCTCGGAAAATTCTCGAAAACTTCTCGGAAAATTCTCGGAAAATTCTCGGAAAATTGACGGAAAATTCTCGGAAAATTCTCGGAAAATTCTCGGAAAATTCTCAGAAAATTTTCGGAAAATTCTGGGAAAATTCTCGGAAAATTCTCGGAAAATTCTCGGAAAATTCTCGGAAAATTCTCGGGAAAATTCTCGGAAAATTCTCGGAAAATTCTCGTAAAATTCTCGGAAAATTCTCGGAAAATTCCCGGAAAATTCTCGGAAAATTCTCGGAAAATTCTCGGAAAATTCTCGGAAAATTCTCGGAAAATTGTCGGAAATCTCTCGGAAAATTCTCGGAAAATTCTCGGAAAATTCTCGGAAAATTCTCGGAAAATTTTCGGAAAATTCTCGGAAAATTCTCGGAAAATTCTCGGAAAATTCTCGGAAAATTCTCGGAAAATTCTCGGAAAATTCTCGGAAAATTCTCGGAAAATTCTCGGAAAATTCTCGGAAAATTGACGGAAAATTCTCGGAAGATTCTCGGAAAATTCTCGGAAAATTCTCGGAAAATTCTCGGAAAATTCTCGGAAAATTCTCGGAAAAATCTCGGAACATTCTCGGAAAATTCTCAGAAACTTCTCGGAAAATTCTCGGAAAATTCCCGGAAAATTCTCGGAAAATTCTCGGAAAATTCTCGGAAAATTCTCGGAAAATTGACGGAAAATTCTCGGAAAATTCTCGGAAAATTCTCGGAAAATTCTCAGAAAATTCTCGGAAAATTCTCGGAAAATTCTCAGAAAATTCTCGGCAAATTCTCGGAAAATTCTCGGAAAATTCTCGGAAAATTCTCAGAAAATTCTCGGAAAATTCCCGGAAAATTCTCGGAAAATTCTCGGAAAATTCTCGGAAAATTCTCGAAAAATTCTCGGAAAATTCTCGGAAAATTCTCGGAAAATTGACGGAAACTTCTCGGAAAATTCTCGGAAAATTCTCGGAAAATTCTCAGAAAATTCTCGGAAAATTCTGGGAAAATTCTCGGAAAATTCTCGGAAAATTCTCGGAAAATTCTCGGAAAATTCTCGGGAAAATTCTCGGAAAATTCTCGGAAAATTCTCGTAAAATTCTCGGAAAATTCTCGGAAAATTCTCGGAAAATTCTCGGAAAATTCCCGGAAAATTCTCGGAAAATTCTCGGAAAATTCTCGGAAAATTCTCGGAAAATTCTCGGAAAATTCTCGGAAAATTCTCGGAAAATTCTCGGAAAATTCTCGGAAAATTCTCAGAAAATTCTCGGAAAATTCTCGGAAAATTCTCGGAAAATTCTCGGAAAATTCTCGGAAAATTCTCGGAAAATTGTCGGAAATCTCTCGGAAAATTCTCGGAAAATTCTCGGAAAATTCTCGGAAAATTCTCGGAAAATTTTCGGAAAATTCTCGGAAAATTCTCGGAAAATTCTCGGAAAATTCTCTGAAAATTCTCGGAAAATTCTCGGAAAATTCTCGGAAAATTGACGGAAAATTCTCGGAAAATTCTCGGAAAATTCTCGGAAAATTCTCGGAAAATTCTCGGAAAATTCTCGGGAAAATTCTCGGAAAATTCTCGGAAAATTCTCGTAAAATTCTCGGAAAATTCTCGGAAAATTCTCGGAAAATTCTCGGAAAATTCCCGGAAAATTCTCGGAAAATTCTCGGAAAATTCTCGGAAAATTCTCGGAAAATTCTCGGAAAATTCTCGGAAAATTCTGGGAAAATTCTCGGAAAATTCGAGGAAAATTCTCAGAAAATTCTCGGAAAATTCTCGGAAAATTCTCGGAAAATTCTCGGAAAATTCTCTGAAAATTGACGGAAAATTCTCGGAAAATTCTCAGAAAATTCTCAGAAAATTCTCGGAAAATTCTCGGAAAATTCTCGGAAAATTCTCGGAAAATTCTTGGAAAATTCTCGAAAAATTCTCGGAAAAATGTCGGAAAATTCTCGGAAAATTCTCAGAAAATTGACGGAAAATTCTCGGAAAAATCTCGGAAAATTCTCCGAAAATTCTCGGAAAATTCTCGGAAAATTGTCGGAAATCTCTCGAAAAATTCTCGGAAAATTCTCGGAAAATTCTCGGAAAATTCTCGGAAAATTTTCGGAAAATTCTCGGAAAATTCTAGGAAAATTCTCGGAAAATTCTCGGAAAATTCTCGGAAAATTCTCGGAAAATTCTCGGAAAAATCTCGGAAAATTCTCGGAAAATTCTCAGAAAATTCTCGGACAATTCTCGGAAAATTCTCGGAAAATTCTCGGAAAATTCTCGGAAAATTCTCGGAAAATTCTCGGAAAATTCTCAGAAAATTCTCGGAAAATTCCCGGAAAATTCTCGGAAAATTCTCGGAAAATTCTCGGAAAATTCTCGGAAAATTCTCGGAAAATTCTCGGAAAATTCTCGGAAAATTCTCGGAAAATTCTCAGAAAATTCTCTGAAAATTCTCGGAAAATTCTCGGAAAATTCTCGGAAAATTGACGGAAAATTCTCGGAAGATTCTCGGAAAATTCTCGGAAAATTCTCGGAAAATTCTCGGAAAATTCTCGGAAAATTCTCGGAAAAATCTCGGAAAATTCTCGGAAAATTCTCAGAAAATTCTCGGAAAATTCTCGGAAAATTGACGGAAAATTCTCGGAAAATTCTCGGAAAATTCTCGGAAAATTCTCAGAAATTTCTCGGAAAATTCCCGGAAAATTCTCGGAAAATTCTCGGAAAATTCTCGGAAAATTCTCGCAAAATTCTCGGAAAATTCTCGGAAAATTCTCGGAAAATTGACGGAAAATTCTCGGAAAATTCTCGGAAAATTCTCGGAAAATTCTCAGAAAATTCTCGGAAAATTCTGGGAAAATTCTCGGAAAATTCTCGGAAAATTCTCGGAAAATTCTCGGAAAATTCTCGGGAAAATTCTCGGAAAATTCTCGGAAAATTCTTGGAAAATTCTCGGAAAATTCTCGGAAAATTCTCGGAAAATTCTCGGAAAATTCTCGGAAAATTCTCGGAAAATTCCCGGAAAATTCTCGGAAAATTCTCGGAAAATTCTCGGAAAATTCTCGGAAAATTCTCAAAAAATTCTCAGAAAATTCTCGGAAAATTCTCGGAAAATTCTCGGAAAATTCTCGGAAAATGTCGGAAAATTCTCGGAAAAATCTCGGAAAATTCTCGGAAAATTCTCGGAAAATTCTCGGAAAATACTCGGAAAATTCTCGGAAAATTCTCGGAAAATTGTCGGAAATCTCTCGGAAAATTCTCGGAAAATTCTCGGAAAATTCTCGGAAAATTCTCGGAAAATTTTCGGAAAATTCTCGGAAAATTCTCGGAAAATTCTCGGAAAATTCTCGGAAAATTCTCGGAAAATTCTCGGAAAATTCTCGGAAAATTCTCGGAAAATTCTCGGAAAATTCTCGGAAAATTGACGGAAAATTCTCGGAAGATTCTCGGAAAATTCTCGGAAAATTCTCGGAAAATTCTCGGAAAATTCTCGGAAAATTCTCGGAAAAATCTCGGAACATTCTCGGAAAATTCTCAGAAACTTCTCGGAAAATTCTCGGAAAATTCCCGGAAAATTCTCGGAAAATTCTCGGAAAATTCTCGGAAAATTCTCGGAAAATTGACGGAAAATTCTCGGAAAATTCTCGGAAAATTCTCGGAAAATTCTCAGAAAATTCTCGGAAAATTCTCGGAAAATTCTCAGAAAATTCTCGGCAAATTCTCGGAAAATTCTCGGAAAATTCTCGGAAAATTCTCAGAAAATTCTCGGAAAATTCCCGGAAAATTCTCGGAAAATTCTCGGAAAATTCTCGGAAAATTCTCGAAAACTTCTCGGAAAATTCTCGGAAAATTCTCGGAAAATTGACGGAAAATTCTCGGAAAATTCTCGGAAAATTCTCGGAAAATTCTCAGAAAATTTTCGGAAAATTCTGGGAAAATTCTCGGAAAATTCTCGGAAAATTCTCGGAAAATTCTCGGAAAATTCTCGGGAAAATTCTCGGAAAATTCTCGGAAAATTCTCGTAAAATTCTCGGAAAATTCTCGGAAAATTCCCGGAAAATTCTCGGAAAATTCTCGGAAAATTCTCGGAAAATTCTCGGAAAATTCTCGGAAAATTGTCGGAAATCTCTCGGAAAATTCTCGGAAAATTCTCGGAAAATTCTCGGAAAATTCTCGGAAAATTTTCGGAAAATTCTCGGAAAATTCTCGGAAAATTCTCGGAAAATTCTCGGAAAATTCTCGGAAAATTCTCGGAAAATTCTCGGAAAATTCTCGGAAAATTCTCGGAAAATTCTCGGAAAATTGACGGAAAATTCTCGGAAGATTCTCGGAAAATTCTCGGAAAATTCTCGGAAAATTCTCGGAAAATTCTCGGAAAATTCTCGGAAAAATCTCGGAACATTCTCGGAAAATTCTCAGAAACTTCTCGGAAAATTCTCGGAAAATTCCCGGAAAATTCTCGGAAAATTCTCGGAAAATTCTCGGAAAATTCTCGGAAAATTGACGGAAAATTCTCGGAAAATTCTCGGAAAATTCTCGGAAAATTCTCAGAAAATTCTCGGAAAATTCTCGGAAAATTCTCAGAAAATTCTCGGCAAATTCTCGGAAAATTCTCGGAAAATTCTCGGAAAATTCTCAGAAAATTCTCGGAAAATTCCCGGAAAATTCTCGGAAAATTCTCGGAAAATTCTCGGAAAATTCTCGAAAAATTCTCGGAAAATTCTCGGAAAATTCTCGGAAAATTGACGGAAACTTCTCGGAAAATTCTCGGAAAATTCTCGGAAAATTCTCAGAAAATTCTCGGAAAATTCTGGGAAAATTCTCGGAAAATTCTCGGAAAATTCTCGGAAAATTCTCGGAAAATTCTCGGGAAAATTCTCGGAAAATTCTCGGAAAATTCTCGTAAAATTCTCGGAAAATTCTCGGAAAATTCTCGGAAAATTCTCGGAAAATTCCCGGAAAATTCTCGGAAAATTCTCGGAAAATTCTCGGAAAATTCTCGGAAAATTCTCGGAAAATTCTCGGAAAATTCTCGGAAAATTCTCGGAAAATTCTCGGAAAATTCTCAGAAAATTCTCGGAAAATTCTCGGAAAATTCTCGGAAAATTCTCGGAAAATTCTCGGAAAATTCTCGGAAAATTGTCGGAAATCTCTCGGAAAATTCTCGGAAAATTCTCGGAAAATTCTCGGAAAATTCTCGGAAAATTTTCGGAAAATTCTCGGAAAATTCTCGGAAAATTCTCGGAAAATTCTCTGAAAATTCTCGGAAAATTCTCGGAAAATTCTCGGAAAATTGACGGAAAATTCTCGGAAAATTCTCGGAAAATTCTCGGAAAATTCTCGGAAAATTCTCGGAAAATTCTCGGGAAAATTCTCGGAAAATTCTCGGAAAATTCTCGTAAAATTCTCGGAAAATTCTCGGAAAATTCTCGGAAAATTCTCGGAAAATTCCCGGAAAATTCTCGGAAAATTCTCGGAAAATTCTCGGAAAATTCTCGGAAAATTCTCGGAAAATTCTCGGAAAATTCTGGGAAAATTCTCGGAAAATTCGAGGAAAATTCTCAGAAAATTCTCGGAAAATTCTCGGAAAATTCTCGGAAAATTCTCGGAAAATTCTCTGAAAATTGACGGAAAATTCTCGGAAAATTCTCAGAAAATTCTCAGAAAATTCTCGGAAAATTCTCGGAAAATTCTCGGAAAATTCTCGGAAAATTCTTGGAAAATTCTCGAAAAATTCTCGGAAAAATGTCGGAAAATTCTCGGAAAATTCTCAGAAAATTGACGGAAAATTCTCGGAAAAATCTCGGAAAATTCTCCGAAAATTCTCGGAAAATTCTCGGAAAATTCTCGGAAAATTCTCGGAAAATTCTCGGAAAATTGTCGGAAATCTCTCGGAAAATTCTCGGAAAATTCTCGGAAAATTCTCGGAAAATTCTCGGAAAATTTTCGGAAAATTCTCGGAAAATTCTCGGAAAATTCTCGGAAAATTCTCTGAAAATTCTCGGAAAATTCTCGGAAAATTCTCGGAAAATTGACGGAAAATTCTCGGAAGATTCTCGGAAAATTCTCGGAAAATTCTCGGAAAATTCTCGGAAAATTCTCGGAAAATTCTCGGAAAAATCTCGGAAAATTCTCGGAAAATTCTCAGAAAATTCTCGGACAATTCTCGGAAAATTCTCGGAAAATTCTCGGAAAATTCTCGGAAAATTCTCGGAAAATTCTCGGAAAATTCTCAGAAAATTCTCGGAAAATTCCCGGAAAATTCTCGGAAAATTCTCGGAAAATTCTCGGAAAATTCTCGGAAAATTCTCGGAAAATTCTCAGAAAATTCTCTGAAAATTCTCGGAAAATTCTCGGAAAATTCTCGGAAAATTGACGGAAAATTCTCGGAAGATTCTCGGAAATTTCTCGGAAAATTCTCGGAAAATTCTCGGAAAATTCTCGGAAAATTCTCGGAAAAATCTCGGAAAATTCTCGGAAAATTCTCAGAAAATTCTCGGAAAATTCTCGGAAAATTCTCGGAAAATTCTCGGAAAATTCTCGGAAAATTCTCAGAAAATTCTCGGAAAATTCCCGGAAAATTCTCGGAAAATTCTCGGAAAATTCTCGGAAAATTCTCGCAAAATTCTCGGAAAATTCTCGGAAAATTCTCGGAAAATTGACGGAAAATTCTCGGAAAATTCTCGGAAAATTCTCGGAAAATTCTCAGAAAATTCTCGGAAAATTCTGGGAAAATTCTCGGAAAATTCTCGGAAAATTCTCGGAAAATTCTCGGAAAATTCTCGGGAAAATTCTCGGAAAATTCTCGGAAAATTCTCGGAAAATTCTCGGAAAATTCTCGGAAAATTCTCGGAAAATTCCCGGAAAATTCTCGTAAAATTCTCGGAAAATTCTCGGAAAATTCTCGGAAAATTCTCGGAAAATTCTCGGAAAATTCTCGGAAAATTCTCGGAAAATTCTCGGAAAATTCTCGGAAAATTCTCAGAAAATTCTCAGAAGATTCTCGGAAAATTCTCGGAAAATTCTCGGAAAATTCTCCTAAAATTGACGGAAAATTCTCGGAAAATTCTCGGAAAATTCTCAGAAAATTCTCAGAAAATTCTCGGAAAATTCTTGGAAAATTCTCGTAAAATTCTCGGAAAATTCTCGGAAAATTCTCGGAAAATTCTCGGAAAATTCCCGGAAAATTCTCGGAAAATTCTCGGAAAATTCTCGGAAATTTCTCGGAAAATTCTCGGAAAATTCTCGGAAAATTCTCGGAAAATTCTCGGAAAATTCGCGGAAAATTCTCAGAAAATTCTCGGAAAATTCTCGGAAAATTCTCGGAAAATTCTCGGAAAATTCTCGTAAAATTGACGGAAAATTCTCGGAAAATTCTCAGAAAATTCTCAGAAAATTCTCGGAAAATTCTCGGAAAATTCTCGGAAAATTCTCGGAAAATTCTCGGAAAATTCTCGAAAAATTCTCGGAAAAATGTCGGAAAATTCTCGGAAAATTCTCAGAAAATTGACGGAAAATTCTCGGAAAAATCTCGGAAAATTCTCGGAAAATTCTCGGAAAATTCTCGGAAAATTCTCGGAAAATTCTCGGAAAATTGTCGGAAATCTCTCGAAAAATTCTCGGAAAATTCTCGGAAAATTCTCGGAAAATTCTCGGAAAATTTTCGGAAAATTCTCGGAAAATTCTAGGAAAATTCTCGGAAAATTCTCGGAAAATTCTCGGAAAATTCTCGGAAAATTCTCGGAAAAATCTCGGAAAATTCTCGGAAAATTCTCAGAAAATTCTCGGACAATTCTCGGAAAATTCTCGGAAAATTCTCGGAAAATTCTCGGAAAATTCTCGGAAAATTCTCGGAAAATTCTCAGAAAATTCTCGGAAAATTCCCGGAAAATTCTCGGAAAATTCTCGGAAAATTCTCGGAAAATTCTCGGAAAATTCTCGGAAAATTCTCGGAAAATTCTCGGAAAATTCTCGGAAAATTCTCAGAAAATTCTCTGAAAATTCTCGGAAAATTCTCGGAAAATTCTCGGAAAATTGACGGAAAATTCTCGGAAGATTCTCGGAAAATTCTCGGAAAATTCTCGGAAAATTCTCGGAAAATTCTCGGAAAATTCTCGGAAAAATCTCGGAAAATTCTCGGAAAATTCTCAGAAAATTCTCGGAAAATTCTCGGAAAATTGACGGAAAATTCTCGGAAAATTCTCGGAAAATTCTCGGAAAATTCTCAGAAATTTCTCGGAAAATTCCCGGAAAATTCTCGGAAAATTCTCGGAAAATTCTCGGAAAATTCTCGCAAAATTCTCGGAAAATTCTCGGAAAATTCTCGGAAAATTGACGGAAAATTCTCGGAAAATTCTCGGAAAATTCTCGGAAAATTCTCAGAAAATTCTCGGAAAATTCTGGGAAAATTCTCGGAAAATTCTCGGAAAATTCTCGGAAAATTCTCGGAAAATTCTCGGGAAAATTCTCGGAAAATTCTCGGAAAATTCTTGGAAAATTCTCGGAAAATTCTCGGAAAATTCTCGGAAAATTCTCGGAAAATTCTCGGAAAATTCTCGGAAAATTCCCGGAAAATTCTCGGAAAATTCTCGGAAAATTCTCGGAAAATTCTCGGAAAATTCTCAAAAAATTCTCAGAAAATTCTCGGAAAATTCTCGGAAAATTCTCGGAAAATTCTCGGAAAATGTCGGAAAATTCTCGGAAAAATCTCGGAAAATTCTCGGAAAATTCTCGGAAAATTCTCGGAAAATACTCGGAAAATTCTCGGAAAATTCTCGGAAAATTGTCGGAAATCTCTCGGAAAATTCTCGGAAAATTCTCGGAAAATTCTCGGAAAATTCTCGGAAAATTTTCGGAAAATTCTCGGAAAATTCTCGGAAAATTCTCGGAAAATTCTCGGAAAATTCTCGGAAAATTCTCGGAAAATTCTCGGAAAATTCTCGGAAAATTCTCGGAAAATTCTCGGAAAATTGACGGAAAATTCTCGGAAGATTCTCGGAAAATTCTCGGAAAATTCTCGGAAAATTCTCGGAAAATTCTCGGAAAATTCTCGGAAAAATCTCGGAACATTCTCGGAAAATTCTCAGAAACTTCTCGGAAAATTCTCGGAAAATTCCCGGAAAATTCTCGGAAAATTCTCGGAAAATTCTCGGAAAATTCTCGGAAAATTGACGGAAAATTCTCGGAAAATTCTCGGAAAATTCTCGGAAAATTCTCAGAAAATTCTCGGAAAATTCTCGGAAAATTCTCAGAAAATTCTCGGCAAATTCTCGGAAAATTCTCGGAAAATTCTCGGAAAATTCTCAGAAAATTCTCGGAAAATTCCCGGAAAATTCTCGGAAAATTCTCGGAAAATTCTCGGAAAATTCTCGAAAACTTCTCGGAAAATTCTCGGAAAATTCTCGGAAAATTGACGGAAAATTCTCGGAAAATTCTCGGAAAATTCTCGGAAAATTCTCAGAAAATTTTCGGAAAATTCTGGGAAAATTCTCGGAAAATTCTCGGAAAATTCTCGGAAAATTCTCGGAAAATTCTCGGGAAAATTCTCGGAAAATTCTCGGAAAATTCTCGTAAAATTCTCGGAAAATTCTCGGAAAATTCCCGGAAAATTCTCGGAAAATTCTCGGAAAATTCTCGGAAAATTCTCGGAAAATTCTCGGAAAATTGTCGGAAATCTCTCGGAAAATTCTCGGAAAATTCTCGGAAAATTCTCGGAAAATTCTCGGAAAATTTTCGGAAAATTCTCGGAAAATTCTCGGAAAATTCTCGGAAAATTCTCGGAAAATTCTCGGAAAATTCTCGGAAAATTCTCGGAAAATTCTCGGAAAATTCTCGGAAAATTCTCGGAAAATTGACGGAAAATTCTCGGAAGATTCTCGGAAAATTCTCGGAAAATTCTCGGAAAATTCTCGGAAAATTCTCGGAAAATTCTCGGAAAAATCTCGGAACATTCTCGGAAAATTCTCAGAAACTTCTCGGAAAATTCTCGGAAAATTCCCGGAAAATTCTCGGAAAATTCTCGGAAAATTCTCGGAAAATTCTCGGAAAATTGACGGAAAATTCTCGGAAAATTCTCGGAAAATTCTCGGAAAATTCTCAGAAAATTCTCGGAAAATTCTCGGAAAATTCTCAGAAAATTCTCGGCAAATTCTCGGAAAATTCTCGGAAAATTCTCGGAAAATTCTCAGAAAATTCTCGGAAAATTCCCGGAAAATTCTCGGAAAATTCTCGGAAAATTCTCGGAAAATTCTCGAAAAATTCTCGGAAAATTCTCGGAAAATTCTCGGAAAATTGACGGAAACTTCTCGGAAAATTCTCGGAAAATTCTCGGAAAATTCTCAGAAAATTCTCGGAAAATTCTGGGAAAATTCTCGGAAAATTCTCGGAAAATTCTCGGAAAATTCTCGGAAAATTCTCGGGAAAATTCTCGGAAAATTCTCGGAAAATTCTCGTAAAATTCTCGGAAAATTCTCGGAAAATTCTCGGAAAATTCTCGGAAAATTCCCGGAAAATTCTCGGAAAATTCTCGGAAAATTCTCGGAAAATTCTCGGAAAATTCTCGGAAAATTCTCGGAAAATTCTCGGAAAATTCTCGGAAAATTCTCAGAAAATTCTCGGAAAATTCTCGGAAAATTCTCGGAAAATTCTCGGAAAATTCTCGGAAAATTCTCGGAAAATTGTCGGAAATCTCTCGGAAAATTCTCGGAAAATTCTCGGAAAATTCTCGGAAAATTCTCGGAAAATTTTCGGAAAATTCTCGGAAAATTCTCGGAAAATTCTCGGAAAATTCTCTGAAAATTCTCGGAAAATTCTCGGAAAATTCTCGGAAAATTGACGGAAAATTCTCGGAAAATTCTCGGAAAATTCTCGGAAAATTCTCGGAAAATTCTCGGAAAATTCTCGGGAAAATTCTCGGAAAATTCTCGGAAAATTCTCGTAAAATTCTCGGAAAATTCTCGGAAAATTCTCGGAAAATTCTCGGAAAATTCCCGGAAAATTCTCGGAAAATTCTCGGAAAATTCTCGGAAAATTCTCGGAAAATTCTCGGAAAATTCTCGGAAAATTCTGGGAAAATTGTCGGAAAATTCGAGGAAAATTCTCAGAAAATTCTCGGAAAATTCTCGGAAAATTCTCGGAAAATTCTCGGAAAATTCTCTGAAAATTGACGGAAAATTCTCGGAAAATTCTCAGAAAATTCTCAGAAAATTCTCGGAAAATTCTCGGAAAATTCTCGGAAAATTCTCGGAAAATTCTCGGAAAATTCTCGGAAAATTCTCGGAAAATTCTCGGAAAATTCTCGGAAAATTCTCAGAAAATTCTCGGAAAATTCTCGGAAAATTCTCGGAAAATTCTCGGAAAATTCTCGGAAAATTCTCGGAAAATTGTCGGAAATCTCTCGGAAAATTCTCGGAAAATTCTCGGAAAATTCTCGGAAAATTCTCGGAAAATTTTCGGAAAATTCTCGGAAAATTCTCGGAAAATTCTCGGAAAATTCTCTGAAAATTCTCGGAAAATTCTCGGAAAATTCTCGGAAAATTGACGGAAAATTCTCGGAAAATTCTCGGAAAATTCTCGGAAAATTCTCGGAAAATTCTCGGAAAATTCTCGGGAAAATTCTCGGAAAATTCTCGGAAAATTCTCGTAAAATTCTCGGAAAATTCTCGGAAAATTCTCGGAAAATTCTCGGAAAATTCCCGGAAAATTCTCGGAAAATTCTCGGAAAATTCTCGGAAAATTCTCGGAAAATTCTCGGAAAATTCTCGGAAAATTCTGGGAAAATTGTCGGAAAATTCGAGGAAAATTCTCAGAAAATTCTCGGAAAATTCTCGGAAAATTCTCGGAAAATTCTCGGAAAATTCTCTGAAAATTGACGGAAAATTCTCGGAAAATTCTCAGAAAATTCTCAGAAAATTCTCGGAAAATTCTCGGAAAATTCTCGGAAAATTCTCGGAAAATTCTCGGAAAATTCTCGAAAAATTCTCGGAAAAATGTCGGAAAATTCTCGGAAAATTCTCAGAAAATTGACGGAAAATTCTCGGAAAAATCTCGGAAAATTCTCGGAAAATTCTCGGAAAATTCTCGGAAAATTCTCGGAAAATTCTCGGAAAATTCTCGGAAAATTGTCGGAAATCTCTCGGAAAATTCTCGGAAAATTCTCGGAAAATTCTCGGAAAATTCTCGGAAAATTTTCGGAAAATTCTCGGAAAATTCTCGGAAAATTCTCGGAAAATTCTCTGAAAATTCTCGGAAAATTCTCGGAAAATTCTCGGAAAATTGACGGAAAATTCTCGGAAAATTCTCGGAAAATTCTCGGAAAATTCTCGGAAAATTCTCAGAAAATTCTCGGGAAAATTCTCGGAAAATTCTCGGAAAATTCTCGTAAAATTCTCGGAAAATTCTCGGAAAATTCTCGGAAAATTCTCGGAAAATTCTCAGAAAATTCTCGGAAAATTCTCGGAAAATTCTCGGAAAATTCTCGGAAAATTCTCGGAAAATTCTCGGAAAATTCTGGGAAAATTGTCGGAAAATTCGAGGAAAATTCTCAGAAAATTCTCGGAAAATTCTCGGAAAATTCTCGGAAAATTCTCGGAAAATTCTCTGAAAATTGACGGAAAATTCTCGGAAAATTCTCAGAAAATTCTCAGAAAATTCTCGGAAAATTCTCGGAAAATTCTCGGAAAATTCTCGGAAAATTCTCGGAAAATTCTCGAAAAATTCTCGGAAAAATGTCGGAAAATTCTCGGAAAATTCTCAGAAAATTGACGGAAAATTCTCGGAAAAATCTCGGAAAATTCTCGGAAAATTCTCGGAAAATTCTCGGAAAATTCTCGGAAAATTCTCGGAAAATTCTCGGAAAATTGTCGGAAATCTCTCGGAAAATTCTCGGAAAATTCTCGGAAAATTCTCGGAAAATTCTCGGAAAATTTTCGGAAAATTCTCGGAAAATTCTCGGAAAATTCTCGGAAAATTCTCTGAAAATTCTCGGAAAATTCTCGGAAAATTCTCGGAAAATTGACGGAAAATTCTCGGAAGATTCTCGGAAAATTCTCGGAAAATTCTCGGAAAATTCTCGGAAAATTCTCGGAAAATTCTCGGAAAAATCTCGGAAAATTCTCGGAAAATTCTCAGAAAATTCTCGGACAATTCTCGGAAAATTCTCGGAAAATTCTCGGAAAATTCTCGGAAAATTCTCGGAAAATTCTCGGAAAATTCTCAGAAAATTCTCGGAAAAATTCCCGGAAAATTCTCGGAAAATTCTCGGAAAATTCTCGGAAAATTCTCGGAAAATTCTCGGAAAATTCTCAGAAAATTCTCTGAAAATTCTCGGAAAATTCTCGGAAAATTCTCGGAAAATTGACGGAAAATTCTCGGAAGATTCTCGGAAAATTCTCGGAAAATTCTCGGAAAATTCTCGGAAAATTCTCGGAAAATTCTCGGAAAAATCTCGGAAAATTCTCGGAAAATTCTCAGAAAATTCTCGGAAAATTCTCGGAAAATTCTCGGAAAATTCTCGGAAAATTCTCGGAAAATTCTCAGAAAATTCTCGGAAAATTCCCGGAAAATTCTCGGAAAATTCTCGGAAAATTCTCGGAAAATTCTCGCAAAATTCTCGGAAAATTCTCGGAAAATTCTCGGAAAATTGACGGAAAATTCTCGGAAAATTCTCGGAAAATTCTCGGAAAATTCTCAGAAAATTCTTGGAAAATTCTGGGAAAATTCTCGGAAAATTCTCGGAAAATTCTCGGAAAATTCTCGGAAAATTCTCGGGAAAATTCTCGGAAAATTCTCGGAAAATTCTCGGAAAATTCTCGGAAAATTCTCGGAAAATTCTCGGAAAATTCCCGGAAAATTCTCGGAAAATTCTCGGAAAATTCTCGGAAAATTCTCGGAAAATTCTCGGAAAATTCTCGGAAAATTCTCGGAAAATTCTCGGAAAATTCTCGGAAAATTCTCGGAAAATTGTCAGAAAATTCTCAGAAGATTCTCGGAAAATTCTCGGAAAATTCTCGGAAAATTCTCGTAAAATTGACGGAAAATTCTCGGAAAATTCTCGGAAAATTCTCGGAAAATTCTCGGAAAATTCTCGGAAAATTCTCGGAAAATTCTCAGAAAATTCTCAGAAAATTCTCGGAAAATTCTCGGAAAATTCTCGGAAAATTCTCGGAAAATGTCGGAAAATTCTCGGAAAATTCTCAGAAAATTGACGGAAAATTCTCGGAAAAATCTCGGAAAATTCTCGGAAAATTCTCGGAAAATTCTCGGAGAATTCTCGGAAAATTCTCGGAAAATTCTCGGAAAATTTTCGGAAAATTCTCGGAAAATTCTCGGAAAATTCTCGGAAAATTCTCGGAAAATTCTCGGAAAATTCTCGGAAAATTCTCGGAAAATTCTCGGAAAATTCTCAGAAAATTCTCTGAAAATTCTCGGAAAATTCTCGGAAAATTCTCCAAAAATTGACGGAAAATTCTCGGAAGATTCTCGGAAAATTCTCGGAAAATTCTCGGAAAATTCTCGGAAAATTCTCGAAAAATTCTCGGAAAAATGTCGGAAAATTCTCGGAAAATTCTCAGAAAATTGACGGAAAATTCTCGGAAAAATCTCGGAAAATTCTCGGAAAATTCTCGGAAAATTCTCGGAAAATTCTCGGAAAATTCTCGGAAAATTCTCGGAAAATTGTCGGAAATCTCTCGGAAAATTCTCGGAAAATTCTCGGAAAATTCTCGGAAAATTCTCGGAAAATTTTCGGAAAATTCTCGGAAAATTCTCGGAAAATTCTCGGAAAATTCTCTGAAAATTCTCGGAAAATTCTCGGAAAATTCTCGGAAAATCGACGGAAAATTCTCGGAAGATTCTCGGAAAATTCTCGGAAAATTCTCGGAAAATTCTCGGAAAATTCTCGGAAAATTCTCGGAAAAATCTCGGAAAATTCTCGGAAAATTCTCAGAAAATTCTCGGACAATTCTCGGAAAATTCTCGGAAAATTCTCGGAAAATTCTCGGAAAATTCTCGGAAAATTCTCGGAAAATTCTCAGAAAATTCTCGGAAAATTCCCGGAAAATTCTCGGAAAATTCTCGGAAAATTCTGTGAAAATTCTCGGAAAATTCTCGGAAAATTCTCGGAAAATTGACGGAAAATTCTCGGAAGATTCTCGGAAAATTCTCGGAAAATTCTCGGAAAATTCTCGGAAAATTCTCGGAAAATTCTCGGAAAAATCTCGGAAAATTCTCGGAAAATTCTCAGAAAATTCTCGGAAAATTCTCGGAAAATTCTCGGAAAATTCTCGGAAAATTCTCGGAAAATTCTCGGAAAATTCTCGGAAAATTCTCAGAAAATTCTCGGAAAATTCCCGGAAAATTCTCGGAAAATTCTCGGAAAATTCTCGGAAAATTCTCGCAAAATTCTCGGAAAATTCTCGGAAAATTCTCGGAAAATTGACGGAAAATTCTCGGAAAATTCTCGGAAAATTCTCGGAAAATTCTCAGAAAATTCTCGGAAAATTCTGGGAAAATTCTCGGAAAATTCTCGGAAAATTCTCGGAAAATTCTCGGAAAATTCTCGGGAAAATTCTCGGAAAATTCTCGGAAAATTCTCGGAAAATTCTCGGAAAATTCTCGGAAAATTCTCGGAAAATTCTCGGAAAATTCCCGGAAAATTCTCGGAAAATTCTCGGAAAATTCTCGGAAAATTCTCGGAAAATTCTCGGAAAATTCTCGGAAAATTCTCGGAAAATTCTCGGAAAATTCTCGGAAAATTCTCAGAAAATTCTCAGAAGATTCTCGGAAAATTCTCGGAAAATTCTCGGAAAATTCTCGTAAAATTGACGGAAAATTCTCGGAAAATTCTCGGAAAATTCTCGGAAAATTCTCTGAAAATTCTCGGAAAATTCTCGGAAAATTCTCGGAAAATTCTCGGAAAATTCTCGGAAAATTCTCGGAAAATTCTCGGAAAATTCTCGGAAAATTCTCGGAAAATTCTCGGAAAATTCTCGGAAAATTCTCGGAAAATTCTCGGAAAATTCTCGGAAAATTCCCGGAAAATTCTCGGAAAATTCTCGGAAAATTCTCGGAAAATTCTCGCAAAATTCTCGGAAAATTCTCGGAAAATTCTCGGAAAATTGACGGAAAATTCTCGGAAAATTCTCGGAAAATTCTCGGAAAATTCTCAGAAAATTCTCGGAAAATTCTGGGAAAATTCTCGGAAAATTCTCGGAAAATTCTCGGAAAATTCTCGGAAAATTCTCGGGAAAATTCTCGGAAAATTCTCGGAAAATTCTCGGAAAATTCTCGGAAAATTCTCGGAAAATTCTCGGAAAATTCCCGGAAAATTCTCGGAAAATTCTCGGAAAATTCTCGGAAAATTCTCGGAAAATTCTCGGAAAATTCTCGGAAAATTCTCGGAAAATTCTCGGAAAATTCTCGGAAAATTCTCAGAAAATTCTCAGAAGATTCTCGGAAAATTCTCGGAAAATTCTGGGAAAATTCTCGTAAAATTGACGGAAAATTCTCGGAAAATTCTCGGAAAATTCTCGGAAAATTCTCGGAAAATTCTCGGAAAATTCTCGGAAAATTCTCAGAAAATTCTCAGAAAATTCTCGGAAAATTCTCGGAAAATTCTCGGAAAATTCTCGGAAAATGTCGGAAAATTCTCGGAAAATTCTCAGAAAATTGACGGAAAATTCTCGGAAAAATCTCGGAAAATTCTCGGAAAATTCTCGGAAAATTCTCGGAAAATTCTTGGAAAATTCTCGGAAAATTTTCGGAAAATTCTCGGAAAATTCTCGGAAAATTCTCGGAAAATTCTCGGAAAATTCTCGGAAAATTCTCGGAAAATTCTCGGAAAATTCTCGGAAAATTCTCAGAAAATTCTCTGAAAATTCTCGGAAAATGCTTGGAAAATTCTCCAAAAATTGACGGAAAATTCTCGGAAGATTCTCGGAAAATTCTCGGAAAATTCTCGGAAAATTCTCGGAAAATTCTCGAAAAATTCTCGGAAAAATGTCGGAAAATTCTCGGAAAATTCTCAGAAAATTGACGGAAAATTCTCGGAAAAATCTCGGAAAATTCTCGGAAAATTCTCGGAAAATTCTCGGAAAATTCTCGGAAAATTCTCGGAAAATTCTCGGAAAATTGTCGGAAATCTCTCGGAAAATTCTCGGAAAATTATCGGAAAATTCTCGGAAAATTCTCGGAAAATTTTCGGAAAATTCTCGGAAAATTCTCGGAAAATTCTCGGAAAATTCTCTGAAAATTCTCGGAAAATTCTCGGAAAATTCTCGGACAATTGACGGAAAATTCTCGGAAGATTCTCGGAAAATTCTCGGAAAATTCTCGGAAAATTCTCGGAAAATTCTCGGAAAATTCTCGGAAAAATCTCGGAAAATTCTCGGAAAATTCTCAGAAAATTCTCGGACAATTCTCGGAAAATTCTCGGAAAATTCTCGGAAAATTGACGGAAAATTCTCGGAAAAATCTCGGAAAATTCTCGGAAAATTCTCGGAAAATTCTCGGAAAATTCTCGGAAAATTCTCGGAAAATTCTCGGAAAATTCTCGGAAATCTCTCGGAAAATTCTCGGAAAATTCTCGGAAAATTCTCGGAAAATTCTCGGAAAATTTTCGGAAAATTCTCGGAAAATTCTCGGAAAATTCTCGGAAAATTCTCTGAAAATACTCGGAAAATTCTCGGAAAATTCTCGGAAAATTGACGGAAAATTCTCGGAAGATTCTCGGAAAATTCTCGGAAAATTCTCGGAAAATTCTCGGAAAATTCTCGGAAAATTCTCGGAAAAATCTCGGAAAATTCTCGGAAAATTCTCAGAAAATTCTCGGACAATTCTCGGAAAATTCTCGGAAAATTCTCGGAAAATTCTCGGAAAATTCTCGGAAAATTCTCGGAAAATTCTCAGAAAATTCTCGGAAAAATTCCCGGAAAATTCTCGGAAAATTCTCGGAAAATTCTCGGAAAATTCTCGGAAAATTCTCGGAAAATTCTCAGAAAATTCTCTGAAAATTCTCGGAAAATTCTCGGAAAATTCTCGGAAAATTGACGGAAAATTCTCGGAAGATTCTCGGAAAATTCTCGGAAAATTCTCGGAAAATTCTCGGAAAATTCTCCGAAAATTCTCGGAAAATTCTCGGAAAATTCTCGGAAAATTCTCGGAAAATTCTCGGAAAATTCTCAGAAAATTCTCGGAAAATTCCCGGAAAATTCTCGGAAAATTCTCGGAAAATTCTCGGAAAATTCTCGCAAAATTCTCGGAAAATTCTCGGAAAATTCTCGGAAAATTGACGGAAAATTCTCGGAAAATTCTCGGAAAATTCTCGGAAAATTCTCAGAAAATTCTTGGAAAATTCTGGGAAAATTCTCGGAAAATTCTCGGAAAATTCTCGGAAAATTCTCGGAAAATTCTCGGGAAAATTCTCGGAAAATTCTCGGAAAATTCTCGGAAAATTCTCGGAAAATTCTCGGAAAATTCTCGGAAAATTGTCAGAAAATTCTCAGAAGATTCTCGGAAAATTCTCGGAAAATTCTCGGAAAATTCTCGTAAAATTGACGGAAAATTCTCGGAAAATTCTCGGAAAATTCTCGGAAAATTCTCGGAAAATTCTCGGAAAATTCTCGGAAAATTCTCAGAAAATTCTCAGAAAATTCTCGGAAAATTCTCGGAAAATTCTCGGAAAATTCTCGGAAAATGTCGGAAAATTCTCGGAAAATTCTCAGAAAATTGACGGAAAATTCTCGGAAAAATCTCGGAAAATTCTCGGAAAATTCTCGGAGAATTCTCGGAAAATTCTCGGAAAATTCTCGGAAAATTTTCGGAAAATTCTCGGAAAATTCTCGGAAAATTCTCGGAAAATTCTCGGAAAATTCTCGGAAAATTCTCGGAAAATTCTCGGAAAATTCTCGGAAAATTCTCAGAAAATTCTCTGAAAATTCTCGGAAAATTCTCGGAAAATTCTCCAAAAATTGACGGAAAATTCTCGGAAGATTCTCGGAAAATTCTCGGAAAATTCTCGGAAAATTCTCGGAAAATTCTCGAAAAATTCTCGGAAAAATGTCGGAAAATTCTCGGAAAATTCTCAGAAAATTGACGGAAAATTCTCGGAAAAATCTCGGAAAATTCTCGGAAAATTCTCGGAAAATTCTCGGAAAATTCTCGGAAAATTCTCGGAAAATTCTCGGAAAATTCTCGGAAAATTCTCGGAAAATTCTCGGAAAATTCTCGGAAAATTCTCAGAAAATTCTCAGAAGATTCTCGGAAAATTCTCGGAAAATTCTCGGAAAATTCTCGTAAAATTGACGGAAAATTCTCGGAAAATTCTCGGAAAATTCTCGGAAAATTCTCGGAAAATTCTCGGAAAATTCTCGGAAAATTCTCGGAAAATTCTCGGAAAATTCTCGGAAAATTCTCGTAAAATTGACGGAAAATTCTCGGAAAATTCTCGGAAAATTCTCGGAAAATTCTCGGAAAATTCTCGGAAAATTCTCGGAAAATTCTCGGAAAATTCTCAGAAAATTATCGGAAAATTCTCGGAAAATTCTCGGAAAATTCTCGGAAAATGTCGGAAAATTCTCGGAAAATTCTCAGAAAATTCACGGAAAATTCTCGGAAAAATCTCGGAAAATTCTCGGAAAATTCTCGGAAAATTCTCGGAAAATACTCGGAAAATTCTCGGAAAATTCTCGGAAAATTCTCGGAAAATTCTCGGAAAATTCTCGGAAAATTCTCGGAAAATTCTCAGAAAATTCTCTGAAAATTCTCGGAAAATTCTCGGAAAATTCTCCAAAAATTGACGGAAAATTCTCGGAAGATTCTCGGAAAATTCTCGGAAAATTCTCAGAAAATTCTCGGAAAATTCTCGGAAAATTCTCGGAAAAATCTCGGAAAATTCTCGGAAAATTCTCAGAAAATTCTCGGAAAATTCTCGGAAAATTCTCGGAAAATTCTCGGAAAATTCTCGGAAAATTCTCGGAAAATTCTCGGAAAATTCTCAGAAAATTCTCGGAAAATTCCCGGAAAATTCTCGGAAAATTCTCGGAAAATTCTCGGAAAATTCTCGGAAAATTGACGGAAAATTCTCGGAAAATTCCCGGAAAATTCTCGGAAAATTCTCAGAAAATTCTCGGAAAATTCTCGGAAAATTCTCAGAAAATTCTCGGAAAATTCTCGGAAAATTCTCGGAAAATTCTCGGAAAATTCTCGGAAAATTCTCGGAAAATTCTCGGAAAATTCTCAGAAAATTCTCGGAAAATTCCCGGAAAATTCTCGGAAAATTCTGGGAAAATTCTCGGAAAATTCTCGAAAAATTCTCGGAGAATTCTCGGAAAATTCTCAGAAAATTGACGGAAAATTCTCGGAAAATTCTCGGAAAATTCTCGGAAAATTCTCAGAAAATTCTCGGAAAATTCTGGGAAAATTCTCGGAAAATTCTCGGAAAATTCTCGGAAAATTCTCGGAAAATTCTCGGAAAATTCTCGGAAAATTCTCGGAAAATTCTCGGAAAATTCTCGGAAAATTCTCGGAAAATTCTCGGAAAATTCTCAGAAAATTCTCAGAAGATTCTCGGAAAATTCTCGGAAAATTCTCGGAAAATTCTCGTAAAATTGACGGAAAATTCTCGGAAAATTCTCGGAAAATTCTCGGAAAATTCTCTGAAAATTCTCGGAAAATTCTCGGAAAATTCTCGGAAAATTCTCGGAAAATTCTCGGAAAATTCTCGGAAAATTCTCGGAAAATTCTCGGAAAATTCTCGGAAAATTCTCGGAAAATTCTCGGAAAATTCTCGGAAAATTCTCGGAAAATTCTCGGAAAATTCTCAGAAAATTCTCGGAAAATTCCCGGAAAATTCTCGGAAAATTCTCGGAAAATTCTCGGAAAATTCTCGCAAAATTCTCGGAAAATTCTCGGAAAATTGACGGAAAATTCTCGGAAAATTCTCGGAAAATTCTCGGAAAATTCTCAGAAAATTCTCGGAAAATTCTGGGAAAATTCTCGGAAAATTCTCGGAAAATTCTCGGAAAATTCTCGGAAAATTCTCGGGAAAATTCTCGGAAAATTCTCGGAAAATTCTCGGAAAATTCTCGGAAAATTCTCGGAAAATTCCCGGAAAATTCTCGGAAAATTCTCGGAAAATTCTCGGAAAATTCTCGGAAAATTCTCGGAAAATTCTCGGAAAATTCTCGGAAAATTCTCGGAAAATTCTCGGAAAATTCTCGGAAAATTCTCAGAAGATTCTCGGAAAATTCTCGGAAAATTCTCGGAAAATTCTCGGAAAATTCTCAGAAAATTCACGGAAAATTCTCGGAAAAATCTCGGAAAATTCTCGGAAAATTCTCGGAAAATTCTCGGAAAATACTCGGAAAATTCTCGGAAAATTCTCGGAAAATTCTCGGAAAATTCTCGGAAAATTCTCGGAAAATTCTCGGAAAATTCTCAGAAAATTCTCTGAAAATTCTCGGAAAATTCTCGGAAAATACTCCAAAAATTGACGGAAAATTCTCGGAAGATTCTCGGAAAATTCTCGGAAAATTCTCAGAAAATTCTCGGAAAATTCTCGGAAAATTCTCGGAAAAATCTCGGAAAATTCTCGGAAAATTCTCAGAAAACTATCGGAAAATTCTCGGAAAATTCTCGGAAAATTCTCGGAAAATTCTCGGAAAATTCTCGGAAAATTCTCGGAAAATTCTCAGAAAATTCTCGGAAAATTCCCGGAAAATTCTCGGAAAATTCTCGGAAAATTCTCGGAAAATTCTCGGAAAATTGACGGAAAATTCTCGGAAAATTCCCGGAAAATTCCCGGAAAATTCTCAGAAAATTCTCGGAAAATTCTCGGAAAATTCTCGGAAAATTCTCGGAAAATTCTCGGAAAATTCTCGGAAAATTCTCGGAAAATTCTCGGAAAATTCTCGAAAAATTCTCAGAAAATTCTCGGAAAATTCCCGGAAAATTCTCGGAAAATTCTGGGAAAATTCTCGGAAAATTCTCGAAAAATTCTCGGAGAATTCTCGGAAAATTCTCGGAAAATTGACGGAGATTTCTCGGAAAATTCTCGGAAAATTCTCGGAAAATTCTCAGAAAATTCTCGGAAAATTCTGGGAAAATTCTCGGAAAATTCTCGGAAAATTCTCGGAAAATTCTCGGAAAATTCTCGGAAAATTCTCGGAAAATTCTCGGAAAATTCTCGGAAAATTCTCAGAAAATTCTCAGAAGATTCTCGGAAAATTCTCGGAAAATTCTCGGAAAATTCTCGTAAATTTGACGGAAAATTCTCGGAAAATTCTCGGAAAATTCTCGGAAAATTCTCTGAAAATTCTCGGAAAATTCTCGGAAAATTCTCGGAAAATTCTCGGAAAATTCTCGGAAAATTCTCGGAAAATTCTCGGAAAATTCTCGGAAAATTCTCGGAAAATTCTCGGAAAATTCTCGGAAAATTCTCGGAAAATTCTCGGAAAATTCTCGGAAAATTCTCGGAAAATTCTCAGAAAATTCTCGGAAAATTCTCGGAAAATTCTCGGAAAATTCTCAGAAAATTCTCGGAAAATTCTGGGAAAATTCTCGGAAAATTCTCGGAAAATTCTCGGAAAATTCTCGGAAAATTCTCGGGAAAATTCTCGGAAAATTCTCGGAAAATTCTCGGAAAATTCTCGGAAAATTCTCGGAAAATTCTCGGAAAATTCTCAGAAAATTCTCAGAAGATTCTCGGGAAATTCTCGGAAAATTCTCGGAAAATTCTCGGAAAATTCTCGGAAAATTCTCGGAAAATTCTCGGAAAATTCTCAGAAAATTCTCAGAAAATTCTCGGAAAATTCTCGGAAAATTCTCGGAAAATTCTCGGAAAATGTCGGAAAATTCTCGGAAAATTCTCAGAAAATTGACGGAAAATTCTCGGAAAAATCTCGGAAAATTCTCGGAAAATTCTCGGAAAATTCTCGGAAAATTCTCGGAAAATTCTCGGAAAATTTTCGGAAAATTCTCGGAAAATTCTCGGAAAATTCTCGGAAAATTC
Organism: Eutreptiella sp. 'Long Island Sound 2002'; assembly: GCA_964036045.1. Taxonomy (NCBI): domain Eukaryota; phylum Euglenozoa; class Euglenophyceae; order Eutreptiales; family Eutreptiaceae; genus Eutreptiella; species Eutreptiella sp. 'Long Island Sound 2002'. Next base: position 17,666 of record CAXIWF010001452.1, on the reverse strand, counting down.
TCGGAAAATTCTCGGAAAATTCTCGGAAAATTCTCGGAAAATTCTCGGAAAATTCTCAGAAAATTCTCTGAAAATTCTCGGAAAATTCTCGGAAAATTCTCCAAAAATTGACGGAAAATTCTCGGAAGATTCTCGGAAAATTCTCGGAAAATTCTCGGAAAATTCTCGGAAAATTCTCGAAAAATTCTCGGAAAAATGTCGGAAAATTCTCGGAAAATTCTCAGAAAATTGACGGAAAATTCTCGGAAAAATCTCGGAAAATTCTGGGAAAATTCTCGGAAAATTCTCGGAAAATTCTCGGAAAATTCTCGGAAAATTCTCGGAAAATTGTCGGAAATCTCTCGGAAAATTCTCGGAAAATTCTCGGAAAATTCTCAGAAAATTCTCGGAAAATTCCCGGAAAATTCTCGGAAAATTCTGGGAAAATTCTCGGAAAATTCTCGAAAAATTCTCGGAGAATTCTCGGAAAATTCTGGGAAAATTGACGGAAAATTCTCGGAAAATTCTCGGAAAATTCTCGGAAAATTCTCAGAAAATTCTCGGAAAATTCTGGGAAAATTCTCGGAAAATTCTCGGAAAATTCTCGGAAAATTCTCGGAAAATTCTCGGAAAATTCTCGGAAAATTCTCGGAAAATTCTCGGAAAATTCTCGGAAAATTCTCAGAAAATTCTCAGAAGATTCTCGGAAAATTCTCGGAAAATTCTCGGAAAATTCTCGTAAAATTGACGGAAAATTCTCGGAAAATTCTCGGAAAATTCTGGGAAAATTCTCTGAAAATTCTCGGAAAATTCTCGGAAAATTCTCGGAAAATTCTCGGAAAATTCTCGGAAAATTCTCGGAAAATTCTCGGAAAATTCTCGGAAAATTCTCGGAAAATTCTCGGAAAATTCTCGGAAAATTCTCGGAAAATTCTCGGAAAATTCTCAGAAAATTCTCGGAAAATTCCCGGAAAATTCTCGGAAAATTCTCGGAAAATTCTCGGAAAATTCTCGCAAAATTCTCGGAAAATTCTCGGAAAATTCTCGGAAAATTGACGGAAAATTCTCGGAAAATTCTCGGAAAATTCTCGGGAAAATTCTCGGAAAATTCTCGGAAAATTCTCGGAAAATTCTCGGAAAATTCTCGGAAAATTCTCGGAAAATTCCCGGAAAATTCTCGGAAAATTCTCGGAAAATTCTCGGAAAATTCTCGGAAAATTCTCGGAAAATTCTCGGAAAATTCTCGGAAAATTCTCGGAAAATTCTCGGAAAATTCTCGGAAAATTCTCAGAAAATTCTCAGAAGATTCTCGGAAAATTCTCGGAAAATTCTCGGAAAATTCTCGTAAAATTGACGGAAAATTCTCGGAAAATTCTCGGAAAATTCTCGGAAAATTCTCGGAAAATTCTCGGAAAATTCTCGGAAAATTCTCAGAAAATTCTCAGAAAATTCTCGGAAAATTCTCGGAAAATTCTCGGAAAATTCTCGGAAAATGTCGGAAAATTCTCGGAAAATTCTCAGAAAATTGACGGAAAATTCTCGGAAAAATCTCGGAAAATTCTCCGAAAATTCTCGGAAAATTCTCGGAAAATTCTCGGAAAATTCTCGGAAAATTTTCGGAAAATTCTCGGAAAATTCTCGGAAAATTCTCGGAAAATTCTCGGAAAATTCTCGGAAAATTCTCGGAAAATTCTCGGAAAATTCTCGGAAAATTCTCAGAAAATTCTCTGAAAATTCTCGGAAAATTCTCGGAAAATTCTCCAAAAATTGACGGAAAATTCTCGGAAGATTCTCGGAAAATTCTCGGAAAATTCTCGGAAAATTCTCGGAAAATTCTCGAAAAATTCTCGGAAAAATGTCGGAAAATTCTCTGAAAATTCTCAGAAAATTGACGGAAAATTCTCGGAAAAATCTCGGAAAATTCTCGGAAAATTCTCGGAAAATTCTCGGAAAATTCTCGGAAAATTCTCGGAAAATTCTCGGAAAATTGTCGGAAATCTCTCGGAAAATTCTCGGAAAATTCTCGGAAAATTCTCGGAAAATTCTCGGAAAATTCTCGGAAAATTCTCGGAAAATTCCCGGAAAATTCTCGGAAAATTCTCGGAAAATTCTCGGAAAATTCTCGGAAAATTCTCGGAAAATTCTCGGAAAATTCTCGGAAAATTCTCGGAAAATTCTCGGAAAATTCTCAGAAAATTCTCAGAAGATTCTCGGAAAATTCTCGGAAAATTCTCGGAAAATTCTCGTAAAATTGACGGAAAATTCTCGGAAAATTCTCGGAAAATTCTCGGAAAATTCTCGGAAAATTCTCGGAAAATTCTTGGAAAATTCTCAGAAAATTCTCAGAAAATTCTCGGAAAATTCTCGGAAAATTCTCGGAAAATTCTCGGAAAATGTCGGAAAATTTTCGGAAAATTCTCAGAAAATTGACGGAAAATTCTCGGAAAAATCTCGGAAAATTCTCGGAAAATTCTCGGAAAATTCTCGGAAAATACTCGGAAAATTCTCGGAAAATTCTCGGAAAATTGTCGGAAATCTCTCGGAAAATTCTCGGAAAATTCTCGGAAAATTCTCGGAAAATTCTCGGAAAATTGTCGGAAAATTCTCGGAAAATTCTCGGAAAATTCTCGGAAAATTCTCGGAAAATTCTCGGAAAATTCTCGGAAAATTCTCGGAAAATTCTCGGAAAATTCTCAGAAAATTCTCTGAAAATTCTCGGAAAATTCTCGGAAAATTCTCCAAAAATTGACGGAAAATTCTCGGAAGATTCTCGGAAAATTCTCGGAAAATTCTCGGAAAATTCTCGGAAAATTCTCGAAAAATTCTCGGAAAAATGTCGGAAAATTCTCGGAAAATTCTCAGAAAATTGACGGAAAATTCTCGGAAAAATCTCGGAAAATTCTCGGAAAATTCTCGGAAAATTCTCGGAAAATTCTCGGAAAATTCTCGGAAAATTCTCGGAAAATTGTCGGAAATCTCTCGGAAAATTCTCGGAAAATTCTCGGAAAATTCTCGGAAAATTCTCGGAAAATTTTCGGAAAATTCTCGGAAAATTCTCGGAAAATTCTCGGAAAATTCTCTGAAAATTCTCGGAAAATTCTCGGAAAATTCTCGGAAAATTGACAGAAAATTCTCGGAAGATTCTCGGAAAATTCTCGGAAAATTCTCGGAAAATTCTCGGAAAATTCTCGGAAAATTCTCGGAAAAATCTCGGAAAATTCTCGGAAATTTCTCAGAAAATTCTCGGACAAATCTCGGAAAATTCTCGGAAAATTCTCGGAAAATTCTCGGAAAATTCTCGGAAAATTCTCGGAAAATTCTCAGAAAATTCTCGGAAAATTCCCGGAAAATTCTCGGAAAATTCTCGGAAAATTCTCGGAAAATTCTCGGAAAATTCTCGGAAAATTCTCAGAAAATTCTCTGAAAATTCTCGGAAAATTCTCGGAAAATTCTCGGAAAATTCTCGGAAAATTCTCGGAAAATTCTCGGAAAATTCTCGGAAAAATCTCGGAAAATTCTCGGAAAATTCTCAGAAAATTCTCGGAAAATTCTCGGAAAATTCTCGGAAAATTCTCGGAAAATTCTCGGAAAATTCTCGGAAAATTCTCAGAAAATTCTCGGAAAATTGACGGAAAATTCTCGGAAAATTCTCGGAAAATTCTCGGAAAATTCTCAGAAAATTCTGGGAAAATTCTGGGAAAATTCTCGGAAAATTCTCGGAAAATTCTCGGAAAATTCTCGGGAAAATTCTCGGAAAATTCTCGGAAAATTCTCGGAAAATTCTCGGAAAATACTCGGAAAATTCTCGGAAAATTCTCGGAAAATTGTCGGAAATCTCTCGGAAAATTCTCGGAAAATTCTCGGAAAATTCTCGGAAAATTCTCGGAAAATTGTCGGAAAATTCTCGGAAAATTCTCGGAAAATTCTCGGAAAATTCTCGGAAAATTCTCGGAAAATTCTCGGAAAATTCTCGGAAAATTCTCGGAAAATTCTCAGAAAATTCTCTGAAAATTCTCGGAAAATTCTCGGAAAATTCTCCAAAAATTGACGGAAAATTCTCGGAAGATTCTCGGAAAATTTTCGGAAAATTCTCGGAAAATTCTCGGAAAATTCTCGAAAAATTCTCGGAAAAATGTCGGAAAATTCTCGGAAAATTCTCAGAAAATTGACGGAAAATTCTCGGAAAAATCTCGGAAAATTCTCGGAAAATTCTCGGAAAATTCTTGGAAAATTCTCGGAAAATTCTCGGAAAATTCTCGGAAAATTGTCGGAAATCTCTCGGAAAATTCTCGGAAAATTCTCGGAAAATTCTCGGAAAATTCTCGGAAAATTTTCGGAAAATTCTCGGAAAATTCTCGGAAAATTCTCGGAAAATTCTCTGAAAATTCTCGGAAAATTCTCGGAAAATTCTCGGAAAATTGACAGAAAATTCTCGGAAGATTCTCGGAAAATTCTCGGAAAATTCTCGGAAAATTCTCGGAAAATTCTCGGAAAATTCTCGGAAAAATCTCGGAAAATTCTCGGAAATTTCTCAGAAAATTCTCGGACAAATCTCGGAAAATTCTCGGAAAATTCTCGGAAAATTCTCGGAAAATTCTCGGAAAATTCTCGGAAAATTCTCAGAAAATTCTCGGAAAATTCCCGGAAAATTCTCGGAAAATTCTCGGAAAATTCTCGGAAAATTCTCGGAAAATTCTCGGAAAATTCTCAGAAAATTCTCTGAAAATTCTCGGAAAATTCTCGGAAAATTCTCGGAAAATTCTCGGAAAATTCTCGGAAAATTCTCGGAAAATTCTCGGAAAAATCTCGGAAAATTCTCGGAAAATTCTCAGAAAATTCTCGGAAAATTCTCGGAAAATTCTCAGAAAATTCTCGGAAAATTCTCGGAAAATTCTCGGAAAATTCTCAGAAAATTCTCGGAAAATTGACGGAAAATTCTCGGAAAATTCTCGGAAAATTCTCGGAAAATTCTCAGAAAATTCTCGGAAAATTCTGGGAAAATTCTCGGAAAATTCTCGGAAAATTCTCGGAAAATTCTCGGGAAAATTCTCGGAAAATTCTCGGAAAATTCTCGGAAAATTCTCGGAAAATTCTCGGAAAATTCTCGGAAAATTCTCGGAAAATTCCCGGAAAATTCTCGGAAAATTCTCGGAAAATTCTCGGAAAATTCTCGGAAAATTCTCGGAAAATTCTCGGAAAATTCTCGGAAAATTCTCGGAAAATTCTCGGAAAATTCTCAGAAAATTCTCAGAAGATTCTCGGAAAATTCTCGGAAAATTCTCGGAAAATTCTCGTAAAATTGACGGAAAATTCTCGGAAAATTCTCGGAAAATTCTCGGAAAATTCTCGGAAAATTCTCGGAAAATTCTCGGAAAATTCTCAGAAAATTCTCAGAAAATTCTCGGAAAATTCTCGGAAAATTCTCGGAAAATTCTCGGAAAATGTCGGAAAATTCTCGGAAAATTCTCAGAAAATTGACGGAAAATTCTCGGAAAAATCTCGGAAAATTCTCGGAAAATTCTCGGAAAATTCTCGGAAAATACTCGGAAAATTCTCGGAAAATTCTCGGAAAATTGTCGGAAATCTCTCGGAAAATTCTCGGAAAATTCTCGGAAAATTCTCGGAAAATTCTCGGAAAATTTTCGGAAAATTCTCGGAAAATTCTCGGAAAATTCTCGGAAAATTCTCGGAAAATTCTCGGAAAATTCTCGGAAAATTCTCGGAAAATTCTCGAAAAATTCTCTGAAAAATGTCGGAAAATTCTCGGAAAATTCTCGGAAAATTCTCCAAAAATTGACGGAAAATTCTCGGAAGATTCTCGGAAAATTCTCGGAAAATTCTCGGAAAATTCTCGGAAAATTCTCGAAAAATTCTCGGAAAAATGTCGGAAAATTCTCGGAAAATTCTCAGAAAATTGACGGAAAATTCTCGGAAAAATCTCGGAAAATTCTCGGAAAATTCTCGGAAAATTCTCGGAAAATTCTCGGAAAATTCTCGGAAAATTCTCGGAAAATTGTCGGAAATCTCTCGGAAAATTCTCGGAAAATTCTCGGAAAATTCTCCGAAAATTCTCGGAAAATTTTCGGAAAATTCTCGGAAAATTCTCGGAAAATTCTCGGAAAATTCTCTGAAAATTCTCGGAAAATTCTCGGAAAATTCTCGGAAAATTGACAGAAAATTCTCGGAAGATTCTCGGAAAATTCTCGGAAAATTCTCGGAAAATTCTCGGAAAATTCTCGGAAAATTCTCGGAAAAATCTCGGAAAATTCTCGGAAATTTCTCAGAAAATTCTCGGACAATTCTCGGAAAATTCTCGGAAAATTCTCGGAAAATTCTCGGAAAATTCTCGGAAAATTCTCGGAAAATTCTCAGAAAATTCTCGGAAAATTCCCGGAAAATTCTCGGAAAATTCTCGGAAAATTCTCGGAAAATTCTCGGAAAATTCTCGGAAAATTCTCAGAAAATTCTCTGAAAATTCTCGGAAAATTCTCGGAAAATTCTCGGAAAATTCTCGGAAAATTCTCGGAAAATTCTCGGAAAATTCTCGGAAAAATCTCGGAAAATTCTCGGAAAATTCTCGGAAAATTCTCAGAAAATTCTCGGAAAATTCCCGGAAAATTCTCGGAAAATTCTCGGAAAATTCTCGGAAAATTCTCGCAAAATTCTCGGAAAATTCTCGGAAAATTCTCGGAAAATTGACGGAAAATTCTCGGAAAATTCTCGGAAAATTCTCGGAAAATTCTCCGAAAATTCTCGGAAAATTCTGGGAAAATTCTCGGAAAATTCTCGGAAAATTCTCGGAAAATTCTCGGAAAATTCTCGGGAAAATTCTCGGAAAATTCTCAGAAAATTCTCGGGAAATTCCCGGAAAATTCTCGGAAAATTCTCGGAAAATTCTCGGAAAATTCTCGCAAAATTCTCGGAAAATTCTCGGAAAATTCTCGGAAAATTGACGGAAAATTCTCGGAAAATTCTCGGAAAATTCTCGGAAAATTCTCAGAAAATTCTCGGAAAATTCTGGGAAAATTCTCGGAAAATTCTCGGAAAATTCTCGGAAAATTCTCGGAAAATTCTCGGGAAAATTCTCGGAAAATTCTCGGAAAATTCTCGGAAAATTCTCGGAAAATTCTCGGAAAATTCTCGGAAAATTCTCGGAAAATTCCCGGAAAATTCTCGGAAAATTCTCGGAAAATTCTCGGAAAATTCTCGGAAAATTCTCGGAAAATTCTCGGAAAATTCTCGGAAAATTCTCGGAAAATTCTCAGAAAATTCTCAGAAGATTCTCGGAAAATTCTCGGAAAATTCTCGGAAAATTCTCGTAAAATTGACGGAAAATTCTCGGAAAATTCTCGGAAAATTCTCGGAAAATTCTCGGAAAATTCTCGGAAAATTCTCGGAAAATTCTCGGAAAAATCTCGGAAAATTCTCGGAAAATTCTCAGAAAATTCTCGGAAAATTCTCGGAAAATTCTCGGAAAATTCTCGGAAAATTCTCGGAAAATTCTCGGAAAATTCTCAGAAATCTCGGAAAATTCCCGGAAAATTCTCGGAAAATTCTCGGAAAATTGACGGAAAATTCTCGGAAAATTCTCGGAAAATTCTCGGAAAATTCTCAGAAAATTCTCGGAAAATTCTGGGAAAATTCTCGGAAAATTCTCGGAAAATTCTCGGAAAATTCTCGGAAAATTCTCGGGAAAATTCTCGGAAAATTCTCGGAAAATTCTCGGAAAATTCTCGGAAAATTCTCGGAAAATTCTCGGAAAATTCTCGGAAAATTCCCGGAAAATTCTCGGAAAATTCTCGGAAAATTCTCGGAAAATTCTCGGAAAATTCTCGGAAAATTCTCGGAAAATTCTCGGAAAATTCTCGGAAAATTCTCGGAAAATTCTCAGAAAATTCTCAGAAGATTCTCGGAAAATTCTCGGAAAATTCTCGGAAAATTCTCGTAAAATTGACGGAAAATTCTCGGAAAATTCTCGGAAAATTCTCGGAAAATTCTCGGAAAATTCTCGGAAAATTCTCGGAAAATTCTCGGAAAATTCTCGGAAAATTCTCGGAAAATTCTCGTAAAATTGACGGAAAATTCTCGGAAAATTCTCGGAAAATTCTCGGAAAATTCTCGGAAAATTCTCGGAAAATTCTCGGAAAATTCTCGGAAAATTCTCAGAAAATTATCGGAAAATTCTCGGAAAATTCTCGGAAAATTCTCGGAAAATGTCGGAAAATTCTCGGAAAATTCTCGGAAAATTCTCGTAAAATTGACGGAAAATTCTCGGAAAATTCTCGGAAAATTCTCGGAAAATTCTCGGAAAATTCTCGGAAAATTCTCGGAAAATTCTCCAAAAATTCTCGGAGAATTCTCGGAAAATTCTCGGAAAATTGACGGAGATTTCTCGGAAAATTCTCGGAAAATTCTCGGAAAATTCTCAGAAAATTCTCGGAAAATTCTGGGAAAATTCTCGGAAAATTCTCGGAAAATTCTCGGAAAATTCTCGGAAAATTCTCGGAAAATTCTCGGAAAATTCTCGGAAAATTCTCGGAAAATTCTCGGAAAATTCTCAGAAAATTCTCAGAAGATTCTCGGAAAATTCTCGGAAAATTCTCGGAAAATTCTCGTAAATTTGACGGAAAATTCTCGGAAAATTCTCGGAAAATTCTCGGAAAATTCTCTGAAAATTCTCGGAAAATTCTCGGAAAATTCTCGGAAAATTCTCGGAAAATTCTCGGAAAATTCTCGGAAAATTCTCGGAAAATTCTCGGAAAATTTTCGGAAAATTCTCGGAAAATTCTCGGAAAATTCTCGGAAAATTCTCGGAAAATTCTCGGAAAATTCTCGGAAAATTCTCAGAAAATTCTCGGAAAATTCTCGGAAAATTCTCGGAAAATTCTCAGAAAATTCTCGGAAAATTCTGGGAAAATTCTCGGAAAATTCTCGGAAAATTCTCGGAAAATTCTCGGAAAATTCTCGGGAAAATTCTCGGAAAATTCTCGGAAAATTCTCGGAAAATTCTCGGAAAATTCTCGGAAAATTCTCGGAAAATTCTCAGAAAATTCTCAGAAGATTCTCGGGAAATTCTCGGAAAATTCTCGGAAAATTCTCGGAAAATTCTCGGAAAATTCTCGGAAAATGCTCGGAAAATTCTCAGAAAATTCTCAGAAAATTCTCGGAAAATTCTCGGAAAATTCTCGGAAAATTCTCGGAAAATGTCGGAAAATTCTCGGAAAATTCTCAGAAAATTGACGGAAAATTCTCGGAAAAATCTCGGAAAATTCTCGGAAAATTATCGGAAAATTCTCGGAAAATTCTCGGAAAATTCTCGGAAAATTTTCGGAAAATTCTCGGAAAATTCTCGGAAAATTCTCGGAAAATTCTCGGAAAATTCTCGGAAAATTCTCGGAAAATTCTCGGAAAATTCTCGGAAAATTCTCAGAAAATTCTCTGAAAATTCTCGGAAAATTCTCGGAAAATTCTCCAAAAATTGACGGAAAATTCTCGGAAGATTCTCGGAAAATTCTCGGAAAATTCTCGGAAAATTCTCGGAAAATTCTCGAAAAATTCTCGGAAAAATGTCGGAAAATTCTCGGAAAATTCTCAGAAAATTGACGGAAAATTCTCGGAAAAATCTCGGAAAATTCTCGGAAAATTCTCGGAAAATTCTCGGAAAATTCTCGGAAAATTCTCGGAAAATTCTCGGAAAATTGTCGGAAATCTCTCGGAAAATTCTCGGAAAATTCTCGGAAAATTCTCAGAAAATTCTCGGAAAATTCCCGGAAAATTCTCGGAAAATTCTGGGAAAATTCTCGGAAAATTCTCGAAAAATTCTCGGAGAATTCTCGGAAAATTCTCGGAAAATTGACGGAAAATTCTCGGAAAATTCTCGGAAAATTCTCGGAAAATTCTCAGAAAATTCTCGGAAAATTCTGGGAAAATTCTCGGAAAATTCTCGGAAAATTCTCGGAAAATTCTCGGAAAATTCTCGGAAAATTCTCGGAAAATTCTCGGAAAATTCTCGGAAAATTCTCGGAAAATTCTCAGAAAATTCTCAGAAGATTCTCGGAAAATTCTCGGAAAATTCTCGGAAAATTCTCGTAAAATTGACGGAAAATTCTCGGAAAATTCTCGGAAAATTCTGGGAAAATTCTCTGAAAATTCTCGGAAAATTCTCGGAAAATTCTCGGAAAATTCTCGGAAAATTCTCGGAAAATTCTCGGAAAATTCTCGGAAAATTCTCGGAAAATTCTCGGAAAATTCTCGGAAAATTCTCGGAAAATTCTCGGAAAATTCTCGGAAAATTCTCGGAAAATTCTCAGAAAATTCTCGGAAAATTCCCGGAAAATTCTCGGAAAATTCTCGGAAAATTCTCGGAAAATTCTCGCAAAATTCTCGGAAAATTCTCGGAAAATTCTCGGAAAATTGACGGAAAATTCTCGGAAAATTCTCGGAAAATTCTCGGGAAAATTCTCGGAAAATTCTCGGAAAATTCTCGGAAAATTCTCGGAAAATTCTCGGAAAATTCTCGGAAAATTCCCGGAAAATTCTCGGAAAATTCTCGGAAAATTCTCGGAAAATTCTCGGAAAATTCTCGGAAAATTCTCGGAAAATTCTCGGAAAATTCTCGGAAAATTCTCGGAAAATTCTCGGAAAATTCTCAGAAAATTCTCGGAAAATTCCCGGAAAATTCTCGGAAAATTCTCGGAAAATTCTCGGAAAATTCTCGCAAAATTCTCGGAAAATTCTCGGAAAATTCTCGGAAAATTGACGGAAAATTCTCGGAAAATTCTCGGAAAATTCTCGGGAAAATTCTCGGAAAATTCTCGGAAAATTCTCGGAAAATTCTCGGAAAATTCTCGGAAAATTCTCGGAAAATTCCCGGAAAATTCTCGGAAAATTCTCGGAAAATTCTCGGAAAATTCTCGGAAAATTCTCGGAAAATTCTCGGAAAATTCTCGGAAAATTCTCGGAAAATTCTCGGAAAATTCTCGGAAAATTCTCAGAAAATTCTCAGAAGATTCTCGGAAAATTCTCGGAAAATTCTCGGAAAATTCTCGTAAAATTGACGGAAAATTCTCGGAAAATTCTCGGAAAATTCTCGGAAAATTCTCGGAAAATTCTCGGAAAATTCTCGGAAAATTCTCAGAAAATTCTCAGAAAATTCTCGGAAAATTCTCGGAAAATTCTCGGAAAATTCTCGGAAAATGTCGGAAAATTCTCGGAAAATTCTCAGAAAATTGACGGAAAATTCTCGGAAAAATCTCGGAAAATTCTCCGAAAATTCTCCGAAAATTCTCGGAAAATTCTCGGAAAATTCTCGGAAAATTTTCGGAAAATTCTCGGAAAATTCTCGGAAAATTCTCGGAAAATTCTCGGAAAATTCTCGGAAAATTCTCGGAAAATTCTCGGAAAATTCTCGGAAAATTCTCAGAAAATTCTCGGAAAATTCTCGGAAAATTCTCGGAAAATTCTCGTAAAATTGACGGAAAATTCTCGGAAAATTCTCGGAAAATTCTCGGAAAATTCTCGGAAAATTCTCGGAAAATTCTCGGAAAATGTCGGAAAATTCTCGGAAAATTCTCAGAAAATTGACGGAAAATTCTCGGAAAAATCTCGGAAAATTCTCCGAAAATTCTCGGAAAATTCTCGGAAAATTCTCGGAAAATTCTCGGAAAATTTTCGGAAAATTCTCGGAAAATTCTCGGAAAATTCTCGGAAAATTCTCGGAAAATTCTCGGAAAATTCTCGGAAAATTCTCGGAAAATTCTCGGAAAATTCTCAGAAAAATTCTCGGAAAATTCTCGGAAAATTCTCGGAAAATTCTCGTAAAATTGACGGAAAATTCTCGGAAAATTCTCGGAAAATTCTCGGAAAATTCTCGGAAAATTCTCGGAAAATTCTCGGAAAATTCTCAGAAAATTCTCAGAAAATTCTCGGAAAATTCTCGGAAAATTCTCGGAAAATTCTCGGAAAATGTCGGAAAATTCTCGGAAAATTCTCAGAAAATTGACGGAAAATTCTCGGAAAAATCTCGGAAAATTCTCCGAAAATTCTCGGAAAATTCTCGGAAAATTCTCGGAAAATTCTCGGAAATTTTCGGAAAATTCTCGGAAAATTCTCGGAAAATTCTCGGAAAATTCTCGGAAAATTCTCGGAAAATTCTCGGAAAATTCTCGAAAAATTCTCTGAAAAATGTCGGAAAATTCTCGGAAAATTCTCGGAAAAATTCTCCAAAAATTGACGGAAAATTCTCGGAAGATTCTCGGAAAATTCTCGGAAAATTCTCGGAAAATTCTCGGAAAATTCTCGAAAAATTCTCGGAAAAATGTCGGAAAATTCTCGGAAAATTCTCAGAAAATTGACGGAAAATTCTCGGAAAAATCTCGGAAAATTCTCGGAAAATTCTCGGAAAATTCTCGGAAAATTCTCGGAAAATTCTCGGAAAATTCTCGGAAAATTGTCGGAAATCTCTCGGAAAATTCTCGGAAAATTCTCCGAAAATTCTCGGAAAATTTTCGGAAATTCTCGGAAAATTCTCGGAAAATTCTCGGAAAATTCTCTGAAAATTCTCGGAAAATTCTCGGAAAATTCTCGGAAAATTGACAGAAAATTCTCGGAAGATTCTCGGAAAATTCTCGGAAAATTCTCGGAAAATTCTCGGAAAATTCTCGGAAAATTCTCGGAAAAATCTCGGAAAATTCTCGGAAATTTCTCAGAAAATTCTCGGACAATTCTCGGAAAATTCTCGGAAAATTCTCGGAAATTCTCGGAAAATTCTCGGAAAATTCTCGGAAAATTCTCAGAAAATTCTCGGAAAATTCCCGGAAAATTCTCGGAAAATTCTCGGAAAATTCTCGGAAAATTCTCGGAAAATTCTCGGAAAATTCTCAGAAAATTCTCTGAAAATTCTCGGAAAATTCTCGGAAAATTCTCGGAAAATTCTCGGAAAATTCTCGGAAAATTCTCGGAAAATTCTCGGAAAAATCTCGGAAAATTCTCGGAAAATTCTCGGAAAATTCTCAGAAAATTCTCGGAAAATTCCCGGAAAATTCTCGGAAAATTCTCGGAAAATTCTCGGAAAATTCTCGCAAAATTCTCGGAAAATTCTCGGAAAATTCTCGGAAAATTGACGGAAAATTCTCGGAAAATTCTCGGAAAATTCTCGGAAAATTCTCCGAAAATTCTCGGAAAATTCTGGGAAAATTCTCGGAAAATTCTCGGAAAATTCTCGGAAAATTCTCGGAAAATTCTCGGGAAAATTCTCGGAAAATTCTCAGAAAATTCTCGGAAAATTCCCGGAAAATTCTCGGAAAATTCTCGGAAAATTCTCGGAAAATTCTCGCAAAATTCTCGGAAAATTCTCGGAAAATTCTCGGAAAATTGACGGAAAATTCTCGGAAAATTCTCGGAAAATTCTCGGAAAATTCTCAGAAAATTCTCGGAAAATTCTGGGAAAATTCTCGGAAAATTCTCGGAAAATTCTCGGAAAATTCTCGGAAAATTCTCGGGAAAATTCTCGGAAAATTCTCGGAAAATTCTCGGAAAATTCTCGGAAAATTCTCGGAAAATTCTCGGAAAATTCTCGGAAAATTCCCGGAAAATTCTCGGAAAATTCTCGGAAAATTCTCGGAAAATTCTCGAAAATTCTCGGAAAATTCTCGGAAAATTCTCGGAAAATTCTCGGAAAATTCTCAGAAAATTCTCAGAAGATTCTCGGAAAATTCTCGGAAAATTCTCGGAAAATTCTCGTAAAATTGACGGAAAATTCTCGGAAAATTCTCGGAAAATTCTCGGAAAATTCTCGGAAAATTCTCGGAAAATTCTCGGAAAATTCTCGGAAAAATCTCGGAAAATTCTCGGAAAATTCTCAGAAAATTCTCGGAAAATTCTCGGAAAATTCTCGGAAAATTCTCGGAAAATTCTCGGAAAATTCTCGGAAAATTCTCAGAAAATTCTCGGAAAATTCCCGGAAAATTCTCGGAAAATTCTCGGAAAATTGACGGAATATTCTCGGAAAATTCTCGGAAAATTCTCAGGAAAATTCTCAGAAATTCTCGGAAAATTCTCGGAAATTCGGAAAATTCTCGGAAAATTCTCGGAAAATCTGGGAAATTCTCGGAAAAGAAAATTCTCGGAAAATTCTCGGGAAAATTCTCGGAAAATTCTCGGAAAATTCTCGGAAAATTCTCGGAAAATTCTCGGAAAATTCTCGGAAAATTCTCGGAAAATTCCCGGAAAATTCTCGGAAAATTCTCGGAAAATTCTCGGAAAATTCTCGGAAAATTCTCGGAAAATTCTCGGAAAATTCTCGGAAAATTCTCGGAAAATTCTCGGAAAATTCTCAGAAAATTCTCAGAAGATTCTCGGAAAATTCTCGGAAAATTCTCGGAAAATTCTCGTAAAATTGACGGAAAATTCTCGGAAAATTCTCGGAAAATTCTCGGAAAATTCTCGGAAAATTCTCGGAAAATTCTCGGAAAATTCTCGGAAAATTCTCGGAAAATTCTCGGAAAATTCTCGTAAAATTGACGGAAAATTCTCGGAAAATTCTCGGAAAATTCTCGGAAAATTCTCGGAAAATTCTCGGAAAATTCTCGGAAAATTCTCGGAAAATTCTCAGAAAATTATCGGAAAATTCTCGGAAAATTCTCGGAAAATTCTCGGAAAATGTCGGAAAAATTCTCGGAAAATTCTCAGAAAATTCACGGAAAATTCTCGGAAAAATCTCGGAAAATTCTCGGAAAATTCTCGGAAAATTCTCGGAAAATACTCGGAAAATTCTCGGAAAATTCTCGGAAAATTCTCGGAAAATTCTCGGAAAATTCTCGGAAAATTCTCGGAAAATTCTCAGAAAATTCTCTGAAAATTCTCGGAAAATTCTCGGAAAATTCTCCAAAAAATTGACGGAAAATTCTCGGAAGATTCTCGGAAAATTCTCGGAAAATTCTCAGAAAATTCTCGGAAAATTCTCGGAAAATTCTCGGAAAAATCTCGGAAAATTCTCGGAAAATTCTCAGAAAATTCTCGGAAAATTCTCGGAAAATTCTCGGAAAATTCTCGGAAAATTCTCGGAAAATTCTCGGAAAATTCTCGGAAAATTCTCAGAAAATTCTCGGAAAATTCCCGGAAAATTCTCGGAAAATTCTCGGAAAATTCTCGGAAAATTCTCGGAAAATTGACGGAAAATTCTCGGAAAATTCCCGGAAAATTCTCGGAAAATTCTCAGAAAATTCTCGGAAAATTCTCGGAAAATTCTCAGAAAATTCTCGGAAAATTCTCGGAAAATTCTCGGAAAATTCTCGGAAAATTCTCGGAAAATTCTCGGAAAATTCTCGGAAAATTCTCAGAAAATTCTCGGAAAATTCCCGAAAATTCTCGGAAAATTCTGGGAAAATTCTCGGAAAATTCTCGAAAAATTCTCGGAGAATTCTCGGAAAATTCTCGGAAAATTGACGGAAAATTCTCGGAAAATTCTCGGAAAATTCTCGGAAAATTCTCAGAAAATTCTCGGAAAATTCTGGGAAAATTCTCGGAAAATTCTCGGAAAATTCTCGGAAAATTCTCCGGAAAATTCTCGGAAAATTCTCGGAAAATTCTCGGAAAATTCTCGGAAAATTCTCGGAAAATTCTCGGAAAATTCTCGGAAAATTCTCAGAAAATTCTCAGAAGATTCTCGGAAAATTCTCGGAAAATTCTCGGAAAATTCTCGTAAAATTGACGGAAAATTCTCGGAAAATTCTCGGAAAATTCTCGGAAAATTCTCTGAAAATTCTCGGAAAATTCTCGGAAAATTCTCGGAAAATTCTCGGAAAATTCTCGGAAAATTCTCGGAAAATTCTCGGAAAATTCTCGGAAAATTCTCGGAAAATTCTCGGAAAATTCTCGGAAAATTCTCGGAAAATTCTCGGAAAATTCTCGGAAAATTCTCGGAAAATTCTCAGAAAATTCTCGGAAAATTCCCGGAAAATTCTCGGAAAATTCTCGGAAAATTCTCGGAAAATTCTCGCAAAATTCTCGGAAAATTCTCGGAAAATTGACGGAAAATTCTCGGAAAATTCTCGGAAAATTCTCGGAAAATTCTCAGAAAATTCTCGGAAAATTCTGGGAAAATTCTCGGAAAATTCTCGGAAAATTCTCGGAAAATTCTCGGAAAATTCTCGGGAAAATTCTCGGAAAATTCTCGGAAAATTCTCGGAAAATTCTCGGAAAATTCTCGGAAAATTCCCGGAAAATTCTCGGAAAATTCTCGGAAAATTCTCGGAAAATTCTCGGAAAATTCTCGGAAAATTCTCGGAAAATTCTCGGAAAATTCTCGGAAAATTCTCGGAAAATTCTCAGAAAATTCTCAGAAGATTCTCGGAAAATTCTCGGAAAATTCTCGGAAAATTCTCGGAAAATTCTCAGAAAATTCACGGAAAATTCTCGGAAAAATCTCGGAAAATTCTCGGAAAATTCTCGGAAAATTCTCGGAAAATACTCGGAAAATTCTCAGAAAATTCTCTGAAAATTCTCGGAAAATTCTCGGAAAATTCTCCAAAAATTGACGGAAAATTCTCGGAAGATTCTCGGAAAATTCTCGGAAAATTCTCAGAAAATTCTCGGAAAATTCTCGGAAAATTCTCGGAAAAATCTCGGAAAATTCTCGGAAAATTCTCAGAAAACTATCGGAAAATTCTCGGAAAATTCTCGGAAAATTCTCGGAAAATTCTCGGAAAATTCTCGGAAAATTCTCGGAAAATTCTCAGAAAATTCTCGGAAAATTCCCGGAAAATTCTCGGAAAATTCTCGGAAAATTCTCGGAAAATTCTGGGAGAATTGACGGAAAATTCTCGGAAAATTCCCGGAAAATTCCCGGAAAATTCTCAGAAAATTCTCGGAAAATTCTCGGAAAATTCTCGGAAAATTCTCGGAAAATTCTCGGAAAATTCTCGAAAAATTCTCGGAGAATTCTCGGAAAATTCTCGGAAAATTCTCGGAAAATTCTCGGAAAATTCTCGAAAAATTCTCGGAAAATTCCCGGAAAATTCTCGGAAAATTCTGGGAAAATTCTCGGAAAATTCTCGAAAATTCTCGGAGAATTCTCGGAAAATTCTCGAAAATTGACGGAGCTTTCTCGGAAAATTCTCGGAAAATTCTCGGAAAATTCTCAGAAAGTTCTCGGAAAATTCTGGGAAAATTCTCGGAAAATTCTCGGAAAATTCTCGGAAAATTCTCGGAAAATTCTCGGAAAATTCTCGGAAAATTCTCGGAAAATTCTCGGAAAATTCTCGGAAAATTCTCAGAAAATTCTCAGAAGATTCTCGGAAAATTCTCGGAAAATTCTCGGAAAATTCTCGTAAATTTGACGGAAAATTCTCGGAAAATTCTCGGAAAATTCTCGGAAAATTCTCTGAAAATTCTCGGAAAATTCTCGGAAAATTCTCGGAAAATTCTCGGAAAAATTCTCGGAAAATTCTCGGAAAATTCTCGGAAAATTCTCGGAAAATTTTCGGAAAATTCTCGGAAAATTCTCGGAAAATTCTCGGAAAATTCTCGGAAAATTCTCGGAAAATTCTCGGAAAATTCTCAGAAAATTCTCGGAAAATTCTGGGAAAATTCTCGGAAAATTCTCGGAAAATTCTCGGAAAATTCTCGGAAAATTCTCGGAAAATTCTCGGAAAATTCTCGGAAAATTCTCGGAAAATTCTCAGAAGATT
>CAXIWF010001451.1:0-28597 GCA_964036045.1 Eutreptiella sp. 'Long Island Sound 2002' | reverse complement strand
ACCTTCCCCAGTTCACTGAATCTGGGGTTCCCGTAGGCCATCCCGAAAGAGGGCCAGTAAAATTTGTAGCTGCAGTTCTTCCCCTTGCTGCAGTATAGGTCCAGTACGTGCTGCTTGTCGCTGGCGAACAGCTCCACACTTAGGTCTTCTCGAGAGTAACCCAACTCCTTCAGACCTTGGTCTAGGACTTCCCCCAATAGTTGATAGTCCTCAGTTTTCGAGGCCGCCATCATGTTCGAGGGCTCCTCCTTCGATAGTCTCAGGTAACTCGAGGTATGTTCCGACTGCTCCAGTGGCACAGACTCTCTGCCACTGCCGTGGTCCACGTACAGGAGGTAGGGCGCTTGCAGCGTCAGGGATTGTATCTGGGAGTGCTGCACGAAGAAGTCAGTACCCAGTACAAAGTCGAAGGCATCAGTGTCCGTCACATAGAACCGATGGGCGATAGTCCTGGAGCCCATAGGTACCTCCACTTCGCAGTCTCCGCAGCTGTGCACCACATGTCCATCCCCCATCCGTATAGCGGCGGTGGTCATGGTGTTCTTCAGGCTCCCACAAGGTAAAGTTTTCTTGGCCACTATCGATATTGTGGCTCCAGTATCCAGTACCCCCAGGTATTCACGTCCCCCTAGTCGGATACGTACCCAAAACACCAGGTCGTGGGTGCCACCAGAGCGTCCCCGTCAGAACTCCGCGGGACAGGTCACCTCGAACCCCTTGTTCCGCAATTTGCGGGCCATCCTCATGAAACGGCTTCTCTACTTGGCGTTGCCGTCGTCACCACCTTCATGCTCACGCTTGGCTCCTTGTTCTTGCTGGGCCTGCGTCTGTGAGCGTGTGGTAGGTCCAGACTGCCCTCCAGAGGGCTCGGAGTTCCCCCCTGGATTAGGATTGGGGTTGCCTCCGTTCTTGTCCTTGTTCTTGTTGTCGTTCTGGCGATTAGCGCCTCCTCCCCGTCCGCCTTGACCCTTGTCTTGACCACCTTGACCACGTCCTTTCGACTTGCCCTTGCCGGAGTCGTTGCCTTTGGCCTTGCCTCCACCTTTGCCTGAGCTTTTGCCAGGATCTTCCCCCTTAAGCTTCGCCGATAGGCGTTGCTTATGGTAGCACTCGTCCTCATAGTGCTTCCGCTTACCGCAGAATGCACACGTGATGGTGCAGCGGTAATGATCCGGCATCTTCACCTTGGCGCCGGTGATCTTTTCTTGCTGCTTCCCCTGGACTACAAAGCAGTCTCGCTGCTCGCAGTCGGAGGCATGCTGCAGGTGGCCCTGTTCATCTCTGGCATCACACCAGAATAGCTCCTTCACATTCTCCATTAGGCGGGCGTGGGCGTGTTTGGGGGTAGTCCCCTGCCCAGGTCGGGACCCTTGGTACCCTTTGCCTCCAGAACCTCCACCACCAGGACGGTAGTGGTTCAGGTGTTGGTCGCTCTCCTTCTCCAGCGCCATCTCCAGGAGCAGCACGCATAGATCCTCGTAGCGGAGGGATCTAGCCTTGCGCTCAGCCGTCAGACGGCACTCGTCCCATAGCTCACGGGGGAGCTTGGAGCACAACCAAAACAGCAGGTCGTCGCTGCTGTAGGAACCGGGCGTCAGTCGTCCAGCCCAGTGGTCCAGGTCCGCCAACAGCTCGGAGACCCTGCCGGGTTTGGGGTTGTTCGGCAGCACGGGCAGGTTCTGGATCTCGGCCCTGATGGAGAGGTCGGTCTCGTAGGTTGGGTACTGCCTCTCCAGGGCAACCAACACGTCGGCAAAGGTGGCGGAGTTGGTGACGATCTGCCTGACCTGCTTCTCCAGGTACTTCGTCTTGCAGCACTGCAGGAGCAGGTCGCACTTCACTCGCCCACTCGCGTGGGTTTGGCCGGTCAGTCGTAGGAACCGGCCAAAGTTCTCAGCGAACTCGCTGAGGTCCTTGCCTGTGAATTCAGGCAGGTTCACCACTATCTTGGAGGTGGCAATAGCCTTCGCCTCCTGAGCTCGGCGTCCTTCAGGGCGTCGGGTCTTCTTCTTCTTCTTCTTCTTCTTCTTACCCTTGGGGTCCTCGGGGTCCTCAGGGTCTTCGTCATCCGATGGCGAAGAAGAAGTCATCGAAGGCGGCCCATCATCGGAGGGGTCTCCGCCTAGATCACTGGAGCCATAAGGCTCCACGTCCACCATAGCCCTTAGTGCTGTCAGCCCCAGCTGGTCCAGCTCGGCCCTCGTCGAGTTCGTCACGTGACTGTAGGGAGGCTGGGCTGTCCTCGGGACGAATGGACTTCTCGGTACTGCTGCAGGAGTCGGCATCGGTCGGCTCCTCAGGCTCCCCAGGGTATTCGTCAACCCTGCCGCCAGGTGGTTAGCCTGTACTCGGTGGGGTGACATTCCCACTGTCGTAGGTGACGCATGGGACGGCATCATCAGGGGCTGCAGTTTCTCCCTGATCTCTTGCGTGAGGTCGCTCACGATTTGCGAAGTGGCTCCTCGGAGCACCTCCTTGATCTCCAACCGCGTCAGGGACCTGTTGGAGGATCTTCCCGATCCTCTACTCCTGCCTCCCAGAGACTCTGGTCTTCTCCTCAACCCACTCAGGGGTGCATACCCAGGTGCACACCCAGGAGCATACCCAGGAACTTCCATGTAGGTTCCAGTGGCGTGGAGTGGATGGGGATGGTCAGCCGCATACCAACGCGGCGCAGAGCTGGAAGCCACCGGCTCACTGGCAGTAGTTGCCTCAAGGAGCGCAGTGGTAGGTGGGCCCATGCCATAGGCGGGGTAGTGAGGCATGCCAGTAAAGCCTGTGCCCTCTGCCATAGGCTGGTTGGTTGTGGAAGTGGATGTAGCGGCGGCTGGGAGTGTGGTGGTTATGGGAGAGGGTGATGCATGGAGGCCAGAAGCGCTTGGTGCGCCTTCGAAGGTAGGGACATCCGTCGGGTCTTGCCCTTGCTCCTCTCCTTCGTCTGCTCCTTCTCCAGCATCCTTCTCGCTCTCGTTTCCTCTCTTCCTCTTCACAGGCTGAGGCTGAGAGACGATTTCCTTCACCGACAGGGCCCCGAAGGCCGTCTGGAGGCCATCCAAGGAGTCCTCCGCCGTATCCATTGGCCCATGTAAGGGCTCCACCGAAGGTACAGCGTCAGGCGCCGGCCTTGCCGGTGCCTCAGGCGCTGGCGCTGTGTTCACCTCGGCGTCCACTCTTCCTGGATCCATCTTAATCCACCCTTCTGCTTATGTTTGCCTGCTCGGAGCACTGGTTGTACGGCGCGGGGTCGCTGCCGGTGCACAGAGACAGGCTGCCTCTTGCTACCAGAAAAGTTTATAGTGTTTTCAGCACTGTGTTTTTGCTTCTCCTGCTGCTTGTTGTTGCTGTAGGGTGTCCTGCTGCTGGTTTTGGATGATGAAAAGCTTTTGTTTGTTGAAATACAGTAAAGCCAACTCAATCCAGGATAGCCCAAGCCAATAGTATGCAAGGAGAAGGTAATTCAGGATCAAAGCATGAAGGGCTGCAGTGTAAACAGTGAAAGATGATTAGATATTCACAGAAACTGCAACTCAGGATACAAATGAATGCATATTCACAGAGATAGCTGAAATGTTTTGGGAAAAGAGTTAGAAAACTGCCACAGGATCACTCTCTCTCCATAGTGCCATCTTAGGAGATGTGCACTCTTTGTTTAGGGTCCCATATGTGCTGAGGTGGCATGGTATGTGGCGATGAGGTCACTGCCATGTCACATGGGATCTTCCTACTTAGTTAGGCTGACCAGGAATTGAACCCAGGACCTCTCAAAAAGAGGTGCCTAACCCCCTATGGTGCATACCACTAGGGCAGATAAGTATTCATGGAAAAACATAGATAAATTCATAGGCTCTACCTTAGGTATGTCAGTGCTCAGTCAACTCAGGAAGAGATGTTTTACTTCTGATTGAAAGGGGATTAAGGGGTCCACTCCATATCCTGATTGGGTGTTTGGTTCCATAGGTCAAAATGTGTTCTCACCACTTTTGGCTGGACCAATACTAAGATAAAAATGCATGGATGCTCAGTGCATCTCTAATACAACTAGAGTATGTCCCAAAGCAATGGAAAAGCACTTTTTCTTACTTGTCCATGTGTAGTTGGGTGTCCGGTTGTGTGTGTTTGTGTGTATGCGCGTGTTGGTCTGAGGTGCAGGAAGGGTGTGTCTGTATGTGTGTGTGTGTGTGTGTGTGCGTGTGTGTGTATGGCTTGTGCGTATATCTGGTTTGGTGCTCCTCAAATCCTCACCCGCCCCACACACACAGGCGCACGCCCACACCCATAACCAAAAAGACAGTCATACACCCCCCCCCACACAGAGACACACACACACCCATGCACAAACACATACATACCCTCAATGAAAGCAAACAGCCCCCCACTCGACCCATACCCACACACTGCCCGCCCACACACCCTCATACGTACCTGGACAGTGGATGTGTCACGGTTAAATGTTTAGGGTGGTGACTCTGTGTGTGTGTGTATGCGTATGGTTTGTGCGGATGCGTGTATGTGGGTCGGTGTGTCCATGTGTAGTTGGGTGTGTGGTTCTGTGTGTTTGTGTGTGCGCGCGTGTTGGTGTGAGGTGCGAGGAGGGTGTGCGTGTGTGTGTGTAAGGCTTGTGCGTATATGTGCATGGTTTGGTGCTCCTCACATCCTCACAGACAGTCGTACATGTACCCCCCCCCCCACACACACCCACATGCCATTAGTGGAATCAAACCGCCCTGCCACCCCACCCACACACACACCTGCATAGTGGATGTTTCGTGGTTAGGTTTCTGGGGTGGGATCATTGTGGGTGTGTCTATGTGTGTGTGTGTGTGTGTGTTGATTGATTTGTGCGCGTGGGTGCGTGTTTGTGTGTGGGTGTGTACCCATGGGTCCGTGGTTGTGTGTGTGGGTGTGTGGGTGTTGGTGTGAGGTTTGGGACGGGTTTGTGTGCGTATGTGGTCGGGTGGCCCCCACATCCTCACACACACCAACACACAGACGCACGCCCGCACGTAGAAACAAACAGGAAGTCACGCATCCACCAACATGCAAACCCAACCATACAACCATACACAAACCCACACAAACGCACACACCCCACACAAAGGCACACCCACACATATGTGCACATGTTGCCTGTAGCCAGGGTGCCTGTAGGGGTATTTGGGGGGGAGGTACCCCGGGTGTTAGGACAAATGAGGGGGTGCACAAGGGTGAAATTGGTATGAATACACGTGAATTCACGTGAAATTCGTACAAAATTCGTACGAAATCCGTGCGAATTCGTGCGAATCTCGTACGAATTCACGTGAATTCACGGCCGTGAATCGGCTACAGGCTTGCCGGGTTTCGGCACCTCTCGTTTTGGGCACGGTTCGGACATGATGGATGCTTTTGGGGCGGGACCTTCATTGGATGATGCGTAACGAAGCTAGGTGAGGAATTTTGGCTCCTCAAATCCCTCGGAATGAACCAATAATATGGCATTTTCCCGCAAAAACCTCAAAATTTGGGTAAATTCACGTGAAATTCACGCAATTATTCAAACGGCCACTTAAAGGCCGTTCACGAAGGGTACATACCTATGCTTCTCTTGGTCTCACCTCTCGTCCCCTTTGGAAGACACCCCATGTGACGTTGTAGGTTTTGCCGTGACTACTAGTACCACCATAGCAGAGATAAGGACGGCCTTGGTTTCCAACGGTACTTCGTCAGCACTTGTCCACAGTAGCGATCAACGTACGTACCATGGCTGTCACATAGTCTTCCTCCGGTTGGATAAGTGATTCCAATTCCCGCATGATAGATCTAACACTATTAGCACCAAACTGGAAGGGTATTCGATACACTGGCCTGCATGACGGCGCGACGAAAGACGGCGCGCGCGCACACATGTGCACAGCAGCAGCCAATGGACGAATCGGAAATACAAATGCTTGCCAACCGCAGAACTGAAAAAAATCAATGCAACATCAAAAATGCAAAGACAGAACTGAGATCTGCAATCGGAATTAATTCTGGGATTGAAAACTGGGATTGGAATCAAATGCTAAGATCGCATAATAATTTACACCTGAAATGGCACACAAGAAGCAACATGATTGTGCAAAGGAGAAATGGGCAACATACATGGATTCTTGACATGGCTGTGCCCTAAGTTTAACACCCCCCTCCCTGACTCAGACATCCCCGATGCTCTGACACAGCCAAAATCAGAAAACGAGGGTCAGAGCCATGGAAACGAGTACAAACAAGCATCATAGGGCGGGCGGGTGGGTGCAAAATCCACACGGGTGTGGGCATTGTATAAACACCCCCCTCCCTAGCCCTGAACACCCAGCATAACTCAAATGCTGGTGTTTAGGCGATAAGCTACCTATGCAAAGCCCCCACACGTGCCATTGACACCCCCCTCCCTAGCTGCAAATTCCCGGCGACAAGCCAAGCCGCAGCGAAACAATGCCAACCAATGGCGCGAAGGGGAATCGACAAGCAGAATGAGAGCCATACAATGCCAAAATACATCTTGAGGTCGGCAAGCACGATAAATGGGTGAATGAGGGAGAAATTTTTTTTGAAAAAAAACATTTTTCCGAAAAAAAAAACTTTTTTCTCTCCGAAATTTTTTTTTCACGAAATATTATATTATTTGGGACCCAGGTGGAGGCAGGAAGCAAACGGATGCCATGGTTGTATCCGGCCTCCCACTCTTTCACCCATTCGGGCTTGTGGCCCTCTGCCCCAGTGGCAGCTGGGGCTGCATCCCCTTCTTCTTGTGGGCTTGGGTCGCCTTCTGGGGTTGCTTCTTCTGGTGCCTCTTCTTCTTTCGGGGCTGCTCCTTCTCCTTCTTGTGGCGCGGCCGCTGGTGCCTCTTCTTCTTGTGGTGGGGCTGGTGCATCGTCTTCTTGTGCTGCTGCTGCTGCTGCTGGGGCTGGTGCCTCTTCTTCTTGTGCAGCTGCTGCTGATGCTTCTGCTGGTGCTGCAGCTTCGGCAGGTCCCTTGTCTTCTTGTGGGGGGGCTGGTGGCTTGGCTCGTAGGGCTCCTTGGGGCTTCTTCTTCTTCGGGGTTGGTGGCTTGGACGGGGACATCCTCATGGTCTTTGGGTTGGGGCAGAGGTCCACAATTTCATCGGCCTCGTACGTCTCCCACCACGACTGCCACTTGTCCAACTCCTCATACGCTTTGCTTTTGGCGGAGAACACCTGGCAGCTGGGCATGAACTCCGACCAGTCATCCTCTTCCTCCTCCTCCTCAACTTGTTGGCTGGGGCTCCACTGATCGTTGGGGATGATGACGGCCAAGCAGTCCTGGGGGCCCCCCTGGCGCCTGTCGGCTTGATTTCGGCTCCCTCCACAATCATCGGCGCGATCGCAGTGGTGCAGTAGATGATCCACGGAGGCTTGTAGCCGTCTTTTTAGGACCAATCTCGGCGCTGCATGAGCTCATGTCTTGCCTCCTTGTCCGCGTCGGCTCTGCTCTGCTGATTGGCCTTGGGAGCCGTACTGGGTGGGGTGGAACCGCACGGACCTCCTTGTTCTTGTGGCTGGTGTGGGACTAGGACAGGCTGCTTCGGTGCTGGCTTTGATGCGAGCTGCGGCTGGGGTGCCTGCTGCGGTGCCGTCTTGCTTGCCTGGAAAGAGTAGCGCAGAGGCATAGCACAGGCATAGCACGCGCAATACGGGGCATAGCACGCGCGACGAAATGCATAGCACGTGCAATGACAACTCCTTCTTCTTCCTCTTTTCCTCCTCTTCCTTCTCCTTCTTCTTCCTCTTTTCCTCCTCTTCCTTCTTCTTCTTCTTTGCTTCGTCCTTTTTCTTCTTGGCCTGTTCCGCCTGACGTTGGACTCTCTGTGCCGCCTGTGCCAGCAGCTGCTGGTCGGCAGTCTTCTGGGCAAGGACCTTTCCAGGCGGGTGGGGGGGCTTAGCGGTGTGGGAGGCGGAGATGGCTGGTGGTAGGTGGTTGGTGGCTGCTGGTTCCTCGGTACGCTTCTTCTTGGGCCTTGGGACTGTCACGGATTCCGTGTCCGGCACGGCAAAGGCGTCGGCCCAGTCCACCTCCAGCTCCTCCATCATCCGCTTAGCCCGGGCCATCACCGGGGAGGGGCCTTGCTCCTTCCATCCGTCAAGCCAGTCGGCCGCATGCCTGGACCGCCCGGCAATGTCCGCGGGCACGCTGATCATCAACGGCCCTCCGCGGGATCCCAGGCACAGGAGCTGCTCGAAGTTGCCCCCCTACGTGACAATGGGACAGAAGGTAGGGCCGTAGCGCGCCTGCTACAACAAATGAAGCGCGCGCAACAATGTCGAAAGCGCGCGCAATGGCAAACATAGCGCGTACCTGTGCCTGTGCCAGTTGTTGTTGTTGTTGCTGCTGTTACTGGGGCATCTGCACCCGCTGCTGCTGCTGGAGCAGGTGCAGTGTTGCCTGCTGCATGGCTGCCTGCTGTTGGAGCCGCTGCTGCTGCACTTGCTGCTGCTGCGGCTGCTCCTCATCCTTGACCGCCGTGGTTTTGACTTTGGCGCCGGTTGCAAGTGCCCTTGCGGCACTGGCTCCTTTCTTGGCTGACCCCCGCAGCAAACTGGCACCCGCACTTCTCACCGAGGCGGACTCGTTCTTGAAGGCCATTGCCCCCGCGTCGGTCGCGTTGATGAAGCTCGGTGGGTCCTTGTTGAAGTAGAAGTGGTGGACGGTCTTTGTGGTGGCACCCGGAGGCGTGTGGGTCCGAAAGTGACCCCACCCGTAACTTGCCCAGCACGAGAACAACAGCTCGTACTGCTCCACCTTGCAGTATCCACAGGCAGCTTGTCCTTCTTGGGTTGGCACGGAGGGGTTCAACAGGTTCGCCAGACTGCACCAGTGGCCAGTAATGCTCTCGTCATGCCAGCAGGGTTTCACGGCTCCGTCTGGAATCTTGGCAATGGCCGTGTCCCTTTGGCGCCAGAACTTGTAGAAGGCCACCTCGAAGAGGTAGGCCGGTGTCACGTCCTTCAGCCATGCCTAGTCGGGCCCTTGGGCGCAGATGGTGCTGTTTTGGTTCGGCCAGATTCGGTTCTTGAAGTCGCTGCTGAACGCGAAGCCCGTACGTGGCCCGGGTGGGGGAGACTGAAACTGTGCTTGCACTTGGGGTTGCTGCTGTCTTGGTTAGACCTGCTGCTGCTGCTGCTGGTGCTGCTGTTCTGGGCTGCCGACTTGCTGGGCCGCAGCCTGCACTTGCTGCTGCTGCTGCACTGGCAGTGGGCCGAAGAGCACTTGCTGCACTTGGCCCACTGGAAGAATGCCGCGCACTGGGGAGCCCAAGGTGGGCGACCCACCGGGGAACAGCATGGGAGACAGCTGCTGTGAGGCAGCTCGTAACGGGGACTGCGGCGCGGGCCACAGAGGCTGAGTTGGGGAGAACCGGGTCAGCTGCTGGGACAGCGTCTGCGGAAAACAAGACAAAGCACGCGCAACGAGGACGTGCGTAGTGCGCACAACGAGACAGCTAGCACGCACAACAAGACCGTGGCACGCGCAACGGAAACAGTAGTGCGCACGGCAAGTGCCTGTGGCTGGATGCTGCACGGCGTCGTGGACGGCTGCTGCAGTCCAGGTTGTACAGCTGCATGTGGCGGTGGTTGCGGTGTCGCACCTGCTCCTGTGGCCCCTGCAGCAGTTGTTGGCGGTGCTGCAGGAGGCGGATACCCCCAGCTCACGGGCTGCATGGGCAAGAGGGTTACATTAAAGTACCCCTGTTCCAGCAGTAATACAAAAAGGAAAATGCAGTAAAAAAAATCGAAATCACCAAAAAAAACGGACGAAAAGGAACAATTCTCTGTGTCTGTCAATGCATTTCAAATTGGAGGCTCATTTGAAGTGCGTAGTCATAGCACGCCACTTCCAATTGTATATCGCGATTTCAAGGGTTCTGGCGCTTGAATACGGCATAGCGCGCGCGATAGTGGTCATTGCGCGCACTAGATAGCATGTAGCGCGCGCTAAAAAAAAAAATAGCGCGCGCTACCACAGTTCCTCATCCGCAAAATATGCCCGAACGTCGTCAGCCAATTTTTGTGCATTGCACAGGTTGCTTCTGGAGGTCCCATTCCACCTTGGTACTTCAAAGTACAGGAACAGACGCTCATTAAACTGCCTGAGCATCTTAAAGCGGCGCGACACCAGGGTTCCTGCCCCCCCATCTCTATCACAAAAGGAGGACCAAATGTCCTTCAGCACCCTGTTGCTCCCTTCGGAAAGATCCCCCGAAAACATTCCCAGTAGTATGTACATGGCAACCACTGCTGTGTGCATCCTCATGTCACCCCCAAGGAGGGGGGCCAAGTCATCCCAAACCTTTAGAAGGCACCAAGTCTCTTCCCCATCTGGCTTTGCCGTCCCCTGTAGTGCCATGTGACAACCAGACCTGTGAAGAATAGCCTGAACAGAGACCCTAGTACTGGGACGCACAGACTTGGCCAATCTGCGTACCAAGGCAGTGACCCGCCTCCCTACAAAAATCAGAAGGTGCAGAACACATGGTATAAGGTGACGCCGCCTCAGAGGCACCTTCAACAACCTGCTCTGGACAACACCAAATATATCCATGGGCACTTGGCCCCAGGTGCAATAAGCCCTAGCAACTGCTCATCTCGCTCGGTGGTTCTATCCACATCCTGTTGCAACCACGTTGCACTGGACTTGCACCACGTCCTGTAACTGAACAGACTACGTGCCATCCAATGTGTAGTGACACCCGACAACCGACGCAGCCAAGGGCTATCCCCACCGCAGAAAATCCTGCAGCGTCTGGATGCACCCCGGATGGGAACCACACCACTGTCAAGGGCACTCTGCAGAAAAGCAAGATTGTTAGCCCAGACCTGGGACAACACAGAGGTGGACTTCTCACCACAAAGGGCGACGTTAACAGTCCAGTGGTAGGACAACGTCCTTGCCAAGTGACCATGGTTGGCAAAGGAAATGGACATCTGGCACCACGATTCCCCCCCACAAGGCAACCCATCCCCCCTCACAATGATCCACAGCTCTCCTTGGCACTCCCTGGGGTATTGGAGGTTAGAAACAATGGAATCAAAGGAAAATATATAGTCAAAAAAGTGCTGCAGGGGCCACTGCAAAAAGACTGCGACCCCATTTGTGTGCACGGCAACCTGTAAATGCTGCCTACTTGCAAGCTGGTTCCATTCTGTGGCGAAACTAGCATAGGACGGGGGAGAAAAAAATGGTGTGGGGACCTTTCTTCTCGTCCAAGTAATCAAATCTTTTTACCTGAGGAAGATAGCGCGCGCAACATGAGGACGTAGCGCGCGCAGAAGTCAACGAAGCGCGTGCTATGAGCGGAAGTGCGCGCGATAACACATGCAAAGCGCGCGCAATAATACCTTCTTCTTGGAATCTTCAGGAGCAGGACCAAGTCCACCACCGACAGGGGTGTGACGGCGTTGGCAGCCTCGGTCCTGCGACGCTTCTTCTCTGCTTCTGACACGGGGACCCTTTTTTCCAACCTGGCCCACAAAGACCGTTGGACGGCAGACCCTGAGCACAAAAACTCAACTAGGTCCGCCAAAAGGTCCTCGTTCTTCCACAAGGACCAACCATTGTGGGGGCCCCAAATGCTGGCAATCTTTCCTGACATTGACAGCGTCACTTGCGGTGCCGGAAGCATCTGAAACTTTAGAAAAATAGGCGTTTTTGCCCTGCTTATTAGGACATGGGGTTACAAACCCAAGACCCCGAGGTATAGCGCGCCCTATGACGCGCGCTATAGTTTTGTAGTGCGCACTGAGCCATCGCGCGGCAATACCCTGTAGCGCGCACGCAGGGTAGCTGCAAATCCCTTTACGCAAGCAATAGATGCAGCAAGCTCATTTCTCTCTTTGTCCTGTCTGTCCTGAATGTCCTGAGAACTGTCGTGGAAACACTGAAGAATGGAGGGGCAAGGTTGTACCCAAACTTGATGAGCACTTAGAGCATGCACCGTGGCATATCCAAGCCATTGGAGAGTTAAGACAGCCCCCACGGCAGTGATGGCATTGAGAAGTCCTGTATCCGACTGGACTTGCGTGTCTCTAGCCCGCTGGGCCAAAAAATTTTCTTCCCTTTCCTTGAGTTCACGTTCTTGCTTCATGACACCCTTTTGATCGGCATCACTGCCGTGAAAATTGGTGTCATCCGCCAATCCGGACGGATATGCCCACCGGGACAACCCATCGGCGACGGAGTTGTCCTTGCCGGGTTTGTACACCACTTCAATGTGGTACCGGCTTAAAATTTTGTGCCACCGGCCACGCCTACCCAAAGGCCCCAAGAGGGTACAAAGATCTTCTTTGCACCAACTCTCCAAAGACTTGTGGTCGGTGTACACGGTGACTTTTCGTCCCCCAATCCAACTTTTAAATTTTAGCAAGCAAGAGACTAATGCATAAATCTCTTGCTCGCGGGTGCTCCAAGCTCTTTGTCCCTTCCCATCCTTGCCTTCCAGCTTGCGGCTAAAAAAAGCGCAGGGCTTCCACTCCCCTTCGGGGTTTTGTTGTTCCAGGACAGCACCGACTCCATGGTCGCATGCATCCACATGGATGCGATATTCACCGTCCGGTGATGGTATGTACAACTCACACTCAGCATTGAGTGCTTCCTTCAACTGAACAAAAGCAGGCTCCATCTCGGGCGTCCACTGGATACAATTACGCTCCCTTGGTACCCTACAAAGTCCCTTACGACCATCTACCCCGGGGACACGCTCATACTTACCTTGCGGCGACGTCATCAACGGGGCTGCAATATTGGAAAATTTTCTTATATAAATTGAATACCAATTTACAACCCCCAAGAACCCTTTCATCTGCTTTGGGGTTTTAGGCTTGGGCCAATTGCGTACCGCATCCACCTTGGAAGGGGCGGGACTACGCATTCCCCCATGCAAAACATGCCCACAACACTTGATTCTCTCCATAAAAAGATGACGTTTCTCAAAGCGGACTTTGAGATGGCATTCCTCTAACTTCTCAAATAATTTAACCACGTTATGAAAGTGGTCTTCGAGGTATGCCTTTGAATCAAGTATTTTGCCCTTACCACAAAGCTTGGGTCGTGTCGATCCCCGTGAGTAAATCATCGATGTAAATGTGTGCGTGCGGCTGTAGCGACTTCAAACAATCACTCACCATTCTCTGGAAAGCTTGGGGTCCGACCTTCACCCCCATGGGTAGGACCCTCCACTCAAATACCCCAAAAGGAGTACAGAACGCAGTGTATTGCCTACTGCACTCACTTAGAGGCATTTGGTGGAACCCATCCTCCAGGTCGAGGAGGGTCCAGAGCTGGTTTCCAGCCTGTTTGACAAACAAGTCTTCAATTACCGGCAATGGGAACTCGCAACCGCGAAGTTGCGTGTTCACGTACCGATAATAAATGACGAGTCGCCATTTATTTGTGCCAAGCTTTGGCACAAGAAACCCCCGGCTGACCCAATGGGATTGGCTTGGCACAATCCAGCCCTTTTCTTGAAACTCTTTTATTTTTTCACGCATGGCCTCTTCCCTAAGGCCAATTGCACGAATGGGCTTGTGAGCCTTCGGCTTAGCATCCGGAATTGGCTCCAAGACACAAATCCCATTGGGACCCCGTTTGTCCATGTTTTTTTCAATCTCCGACCAATGATTACCTCCTTCCTTGAACACGGTATCTTTGAACCGGTTGTAAATCCAATCCCTATACTGTTGGCAATGTGGATGTTCAGCATCCGCCTCAATCACAGAACGCACACACCTATCCCTCGTCCTGAAAATAGTAACTGGATCACCTCAGATACCTGAAAAAGGCAAAGGGCGATCATTCGCCTTGAGAGACAGAGTTTGAGACTCCTCTGAAGTCAACTCGCTGGGAGAGGCATGTTGTAAACCTTTACTCCAATAAGAGATCGTGTGTTGAAGTGAGACCTTTTTTGTTCTCGGATGCACAAATGAGACCTTTGAAATTCGAGGCTCACACACTTCAGGAAGATCAGAGGAAGGGAGAGGATTACAATTTTGTTTAATGCATACTCTTTCAACCAGTCGATCCAAAGATTGCTCTTGTTCCTGAGCTCTTAACTCGGTCATGGAATCGTTTTCTTGAGACCTGACTGTTGAGCGAGGGAGAATGGAATTTAGAATGGAATCGGGCGGCAAGGGTATAAGCCCTCTAGCCGCAGCTGAAACACGCTGGACCTTCAACGCTTTCCGACACATCCCTACGGGTATGCGAGGGGAGGTGACACATGGGGGCGCATGAGATTTTGGTTTCGTTGAGGCTTCCCAAAATTTTTTGGACCAAGCTGTCGAGCGACGACCCGGCCGGTTCCGATGATCTTGAGGAGGGGGATCAACATGTGATTTCTTGAAATCAGTCTGTCCCAACCCTTCTTGATCACCCCCGAAGGCATCAAAAATAATAACTCTTGCACCTAATTTCCCAGGAGAACGAGGCGTACCTCCCTCATCACGGAAACACAATGCATCATGCGGCAAATACCACCAATCCACCGTCACTTCACCGAGACCCCAAAACCATTCTTTGTTTTTATGGCGGGGAACAATCATGATCCCTCGACTTCCTTCCCATATAGCTTTTTCTGCAACTTGTTGCAGAAATTTATGCTGGCACATAACAAATATGGTGTCATCATGCCAAGGCTTGTTCAAACCTTGCGTGGCTGCAGCTCCACCTTTAGGAGTGTTGACCCACACCCCGGCGCGCTTGCCGGGGCGCTTGAATTTGGTAGTCGAGCGCGGATCTGCAAATGGGTAGCGCTGGGGTTGAAATTCATCTCCAGCCCAATCCAAAATGCGGTGAAACCACTGCGGGCCCAAAGAGAACCGTCCTTCCTTATACACTTGTGGGTGTATGGACGTCCTCTCGGTTGGCGGCCTCGATGTTCCCGTGAGGGCTGCCACCTTACGCCAATAAAGCCGACGCCTTTCCTTGCGATCCTTTGGATTCTCCCTTGGGCGCAACTCCATGCATTTGCCGGAATCCTGGGAATCAAAACCTTGTCCTAATAAATTAGAACTCGAAATGGAAGACGATGTTTCAACTTGCTTAGCAAGCACCTGCAGGGTTTCCACTGTCTCCAAACCTTCCTCATCCCTAAGAAAGCCATGCCGACCCATAAACTCTTCGGGTGCTACGTCAGGGCCAACCGAGCCCTCGTCGGATGAGGGGTCGACTCACATTGTGAGTCCCATTCTGTCACATGCACAGTCCAGGTTGGGATCAGCTAGTTGCTGAACCCATCTCTCTATTACAGTCTCGGAGATCTCAAGATCCTTGGGACATTCATCGGGAGGCAATATTTCTGGAACTGTCAATATCCGGTCTATTAGGGACTCAATGCTCGTTCCTTGAGTCGCCCTACAACTATGTGACGCACTTAAAGGAGGCGTATCCTGTTCCGGTAATTTAGGCCACTCACCAGGGCCCAACTTCTGAAATTGCGCATGCAACACAATGGCTGACATTCCAAAAATGGCAAATAAGCAAATGGGAGAGAGCAAAGGACCATCCACATGTCCTATGACCTTAAGAGAAAGCCACCGGGAAGGGGCACCTCCACGTGAGTTCTTCACTGGGAGGACAACACTGCTGTTCAATGCCGTCAGTGACCCAACCAACATTATTCCTATCAAACCCTTAACTTGTGGTATTGAACACTCCACAACGCTCGGGCAAACCTCGGGAGGATTATTGTGTCCTTGCTCAAAAAAATTCATCTCGGCACCTTCACAAGTTGCCAATTCATGAGAAGAAACATCCAAAAGTGGGTCATGCAAAGAAGAGGATTGCTGCGACTCCTGTAGTTGCAACAAACTATCCGAAATATCAATGGTCACCAGCTCTTGATGCACCTCAGTGGCGTTCAAGTTCTTGTCGTCCACGCAAGACATTGTAGCCGAGCCTTGCATAGGGCGGCACAACTGCCCGTCATGCTCCACCCCATTGACATCCCGCTCAAGCTCCCGTTTGCCCGCCATGTGCAACGATGTCCGTGCCTCCGGAGGAGGACATTTATAATCGAAGTCATCCCATGGGCCGCCTTGACAAAGGTCCTCCACCAAAGCAAAGCCTCCAGGATCCGGTAGGACAACAAGTCCATACCGGGCAAAAAAAGGCAAACCAAGAATGGCTCGCGGGCCAACCGACGCCAAATAAACCAAGCAATCGGCGCAGCGCGCCATCACGACCTGGGAACCTCTTTGCACGGGCACAATGATATCGCTCCAGACCACATATTTCCCACCTTCCAACTCCTTCTCACCAACTCCGAGTAGTCGGGACGGTTGGGTGGCCTCCTCCCGAAATTGTTCTGGGAATAATTCGCAACCAGCAACCACAATCACCTCATTGCCGGTGTCCCCAAGCGATAGTGCCTCTATTCGTTCCGAGGTCCCTTTGTGAGGGATATATATCCCCGGAACGATGACGCCCTTCGGAAGCTTCTCGGCGTGCCCAGGTCGAGGAACCCACAAAATTTCCTCCTCGGCCCCACTGATTCGCAGAACCGGACGCGTAGAATATCCGTCATCCCATGCCTGGGCTTGGTTTACCCACATAATGGGGCATACAGTCGCCGGTGAGGGGCCCATATCCCTACCAGCCTGGTCAATCTTCTTGGATTTCCAGCATTGCCGGCGACTTTGTCAATTGTGTCGCTTACCGAGCCGCCCTCGGCCTTGGCTTTCTCCCGCAACTCCGGATGGAGCGTCCAACAATCCTCCGGCGGGTGCAACATGCTCCCGCGGCCCTTGCAAGGCGGAAACTTCCCACCTTTGTGTGGTCCTTTTCCTTTTCCACCTCCTTGCGCAACGGGCTTCGCTTGGCCGCCCTCCCCAATTTTCTTGGATTTGAGTTTGTCCTGGAGCCACTCGGGTGCTTTGTGAGGATGCAATACCCAACAATCCTCACGGCTATGTCTTCACTTGCCACATGCCGGGCACTTCAGGATGGAGCTCGCACCTGCGCCTGCTCGTCCTGACATAGCCAGCACCCGGGCTTCACAAATCTCTTGAATCTTCGCAATGCTCAACTCTGGGTCCGCTTGTTCTTGATGTTGGTGACCTTCGGGATCCTCGGCTTTGTCTGGGTCCTCGACTCCTTCCATGCCTCTCACCCGGCCCGATCTCTACTTGTCCCCCGTCCGTTGAGCAGGCACTTGGGGCTTGGGTTGCGGAGCTTCTGGGATGGCATACCCAAGCCGCCGCATGATGTGCCCCTTCTTGATCGGCAATTTGTGGCGGGACATGAGGGGGTTCATCACGTAGACGATCATCTCATCTCGAGGTAGTTGAATTCCAGCCCAACTCTGGTCTCCTTCTTGATGATTTCCTTGAGCAACCCATCCACCTTCATGGTCGGGATGACGTCCAGTAACCGATCCTTTGCCTGCCGTTGCGTGATTCCATCGCGAATGCGGCGGCCCAAGGCTAAAAATTGTTCAACAAAATTAATAAACTCACGTGGCGTTGGAGTTAGTGAAGACGGCTTGACCGTGTTGAAGGCCTCCAAGATCACATCGTCGTTCGCGTCCGTGAAGACTTCCTCCGTAACTTCCGTCAAAAAGTCTTGGTACCGGAATTGGTACCGGTTCACCATTTCCTTGAATGGGTTGGACCGGGAGGTGGCAATAAGAGAAAGCAAAGCTGCTCTTCTCATGGCATCCGTCAACCCGTACATCCAATCGCGCTCCCAAGCGCGAAAATCCAAAAACCACTTAATAGCCGTGGTCCCACTTCCATCCCACCGTGGGGCGACGGACATTCCTTGAACGTCCCCCAATGTTCGCGGGTCCATCACCGGGGTTGCCAGCCTCCCATGGACCCCGGGAGGAATTAACCGCGGATCCGTTCCTTCAAGTTGTGGCTCTTCCCAGTCGAACGGGGCGTCCAAAAGTCGTTCAGGGCAAACTTCATCAAACGCCATTGCCCGTAGAATTCTCGACGGCTTTTGTTTCGGAAGCCCAATTCCATCCTTGAGAGATTCTTGTCGGTTGAACAACTGAAACACCATCCGCGGTAGAAACCAACCATCACCGTCCGCCTCGAAGTACCGGAGGTCCAACCCGGCGCAATGCCGCCAATCACCCCCATGCCCGGCGGGGTGTGTCCCTCTTAGGTGCGGGTCCCACTCCGTCCGCCCCTTGGGGCTCTTCCCCGTAAACCCTGTTCATCCGACCTCATGGATGACCAGTCATCCTCGGCCAGGGGGAATCCAAACCCCGGTAGGCTTCCCGCAACCCGTTCTTCCCGCGCCAGCACTCCAAAAACTCGGACTCGTGGTTCAGGCTTCGGTGTCGGTGTTGGGATTCCAATTTGATTCACCGCTGGCGTGCCCGCATACTTCAACAATTGATATTTATACTCCAAAGACTCCAATTTTCTTTGTAATTCACCAATGACATGAGAATCCGACCGCATCCCTTCGGGTGGACCGCCATGGGGTCGGGTCCGGATCTCCTCCCTGAGCGCATGTACCTCATGCTCACTTTGTTCCAACCGGGTCATGAGCAATCGCACCTGTAGCTCCAGGGCCTCTACCTTGGCCAATTCCGGCTTGGGCATAGTCTCCCAATGGTGCATTCGGCCCGTGAGCGTGGCCACTTGTGCACTGGTGCTCTCCAGGTTCGCCGCTATGCGTCTCACCTCCGTTGCGGGCACCTCCGCCTCCTCAACTTCTCCTGTGGATGTTGACGAAACAGCAGGGTGCTCCAAGTTGTGTCCCCGATTGACAATCTGCGGAATAGACGCCTTGTGGCTTTCCGCCATTGCTTTCACACCATGCACCCGTTGTTCAGCATCTTCAAAGTTGAGACCTATGCGCCGGATTTCCTCGGCCATGTTGGTGGTGACCCGGTCACAATTCGACACCTTGCCTTCCCAACCCTTCAAATCCTCAACCGATTTTCCCAATTGGGCCCGGTGTGAACTAAACCCAGTTACTTCATTCAACACTCTTTCGAGTTGCCGTTTCAACTCATTGACGGCTTGCTCCCACCCTTGGCGAGAATTGTCCACCTTCGCCTTAAGTGCTTCAGCAACTTGGCGATATTCCAAAGCGGCTGCAGTCGCCCGTTCTAAAGTCGATTGCATTTCCGCTCTCTTCAAGTCCAACCGGGACCTCTGGTCCTGCACCTCGTTGTTTACCTCGTTCAACAATTGTCCCAAAGCCTCTACTCGCGCCGTCAAAGCTGACCCATCTACCTACACTCTCCGTGCATGGAGTTCAAGCTCGCGAGAGAGGGCTTGGATGACCTGGCGAATTTCGGAAATCGCGGAAACCACCTCGAAATTAAAGGTTTGGAGATAGTTCAACGCACCCGTTAGCTGCTCAACCTGCGCCGGCAAGGTTGCTAAATCATGATTCTCTGGTGTCCACTCATGAATCAGAATGCTTTGGGCTGCTGCACCGAATTGATTCCCCACCCGAATCCTCTCAAAGGATCGGTATCCCCATGGTGCGGATTCCATGTTGGTGTCTTCCTCAACTGGGTAGGCTGGCTGGCCCTGCCTAAGCCCAACTCCCAAGTCTAAAGGAGACCCAACCGTCCACTCCTGCCCTGTCGCATAGTCGGAACCCGATTCCTCTGGCCGTGCTGTGATCATCCCGATCATGGCCGTTACCTCTCCGAGAGTCATCCCGCTGCCCGTGTCAGAGCCGTAGGCTAAACCCCCGCCCGGGTAAGCCTCTGCTACCAACAATTCGCCCTCAAGGTGACTTGAACCGAGTGAATCGTCCATTTTTCCCAATTTCCAACCAACCAAATTTCCAACCAATAAAACCAGCAGAGATTTCCAAGCTCACAACCCACTCAAGTCCCTCAGAGCACGGCAATGACACAAACAATTCCAATTGAAAGCCCAATGACGAAATGACCCAAGAATCCAATACGGTCCAACAATGATCCAACAAAAGTTCACCAATGGTCCACAAAAACCCACAAATGAGCCACGGTCCAACAATGGTTCACAAATGAGCCAATACGGGTCCAAGACGGGTCCACTAGTCCACACGGGACGAGCACGGTTCCAAGGAGAGTCCAAACGGGCACAAGGTAGGTCCACCCTTGAGAAAAAGAAAATAATTCACAAGCGCGAGTAAGACTCAACCTACTCTTCCGGTCGGACTACATGCAATGCGAGAATGGAGAGTTCATAGGCACGGGCATCACCCTATGGACTTAAGGTCTTGCATGCATAAGTGTAAACCAAAATTCACACTACATCTACCCGTCGACATGAATGGTCTCACCGGGGGTGGAGGAGTGGCAAGAAATGAATGACACCGCCGTCGGGCCAACCCCAAAGAGCAAATGAGTCACACTTGAGTCTCCGGACGTCTTGACTACACCAACATGAGGGAAGGAAGTGCACATGCACATACATGGTCACATGGGGCATGTAAACGCACCAACAAAGGCACCAAACCATGACCCGGTTAGCTCTTAGGATCAACAACTAATCTAAACCAAATTAGCAAATGAGCAATACACCAATGACAATGAGATCCATGAGATGGGGCAAAGAAGCACACAATAGGCCAATGGCCTCCCGGGCTACTCATGGGACCTAACCTCCACCCAAAGAGAGCATGTGCATGGAGAGTTGGTCTCATCCCGGAGAGCCGGAGAGAGTACATGCATCGCTTAACCATGCCCGAGAAGAGATATTCCCCAACCAAATTCCTTGAGAGAGATTTACCAATCCACCATGAGAGAGAGCATGCATGGGGAGAGAGTTTCGCCTGGCCTTGACCCAAGAGAGCATGCATGCACTTGGAGAGAGAGTGGCGAAAGCTCGACCAATGCCTATCCTTGAGTCTAAACATAAGACGGCAAAACCACGGCATGTCTTAAAGGGATAACTCCCAAGCCACGGGCACTTGGAAAAAATGAAAGAGCCCAAGAGTCTCAAAGGATCAAAGACGACGGTCACATGGCATTAAATGCTCAATTTACCTCTTGAGGAGTATGATGTATTGGGAGAGAGCGGGAGAGTGAGGGAAAGCACCAAATCCACCCTGGCGAGAGGAGACACTATATGTTCACCTTGACCATGGAATCGTGGGCACCACTAAGTTTGAGTCACACCATGAATGAACCATGCATGAATGACAAATGCAATGTCAACTCTTAGAATGAATGCATGACACCTCAAAACCAAATATGGTGTGGCACTCCAATGGAATCCAATTGCAAGGCATCAACCAATGTATCCCACAACCAGCGGTGCGCCTACCTATGCTTCTCTTGGTCTCACCTCTCGTCCCCTTTGGAAGACACCCCATGTGACGTGGTAGGGTTTGCCGTGACTACTAGTACCACCATAGCAGAGATAAGTACGGCCTTGGTTTCCAAAGGTACTTCCTCAGCACTTGTCCACAGTAGCGATCAACGTACGTACCATGGCTGTCACATAGTCTTCCCCCGGTTGGATAAGTGGTTCCATTTTCCGCATGATAGATGTAACACTATTAGCACCAAACTAGAAGGGTATTCAATTGGCTGGCCTGCATTACGGCGCGACCAAAGACGGCGCGCGTGCACACACAGCAGCAGCCAATGGACGAATCGGAAATCCAAATAATGTTAGAACAAATGCTTGCCAACCGCACAACTGAAAAAAATCAATGCAACATCAAAAATTCACACACCGAACTGAAATCTGCAATCGGAATTAATTCTGGGATTGAAATCTGGGATTGGAATCAGATGCTGAGATCGCATAATAAATTACACCTGAAATGGCACACAAGAAGCAACATGAGTGTGCAAAGGAGAAATGGGCAACAAACATGGATTCTTGACATGGCTATGCCCTAAGTTTTACAGCTGGACATTTCGAAGAGATGCACAACAAGAACCTCGATGGTTTCATCCCTCTGATTCACGTGCTGTGGTACCTTGACAAGTATCTGGTTGATTGTGGAAACATTGATGCGGTTGTTGTTCTGCTTGACAGGCGGGCCATGGCCGCAAAGATTGTGAAGTTGGATGGGAGGACTAAAGTGGCGTTTCTTTCTGTGTCAGTGATCAAGCAAAAGGACTTTAGTAGTGCCGTTGGAGGTGCTCTGCAGCATGCCATCATCATGCGGTACATGTCGGAAGACGATCAGATGGAGCAGGGAGTGACAGGTGCAACTTGGGATACTCAAGAACACTGGCTTTTGCGTGGCATTCAAGTCTGGGTTTTGGATAGCGACCGAGGTGAGGAAGGGCACCAGAACGTGCTTGTTGCAGAAGGCGCCCAGGAACAGATTGTCTCTGAGGCCCCCGTTGAGGACAGTCAGTCTACTACTACTAAGCCTGCACCTACCCTGCCTAAGCTGAAGAAGAGTGCCCAAGTTGTACCAACTCGGGGTACTGCGGCAGGAAAAGGAATCCCCTCAAGTAGCAAGAAGCAGGCAAAAGAAAAAGGAAAGGAATTGGACAAGGCGGAAGAAACAGCTGATGAGGATGGCAACGAGGAGGAGGTAGAAGAGGATCTGGATCAAGTACTGTAGACCCACCAGAAGCGGAAGCGGGCACCCACCTCTCACTTTGATGCAAGTCCCGATGATGCGGGTAAGGACCAGCCAAAGAATAAAGCGAACACTGCGGCGAGCGCAGAGTTCAAGCCGCCATCGTGTTCTGCTTCTCACCCATCCTGTGGTACCGTTGCCTCCCCGAGTGGGGGAGGCACAGTGGCCAGAAGGGTGTCTTCCAGGTTGGCCAAGATGGCAGGACCGAAGAAGACGTAAGTGAGGATTAACCCAGATACTTCTTCTCTTTTTGCAGTCATGTGTCTGCGAGGTCTCGCGCACTCGCCTTCGACGCGAATGCATTTATATGCCCTTGAGGGCTTGTACACTTTTGCCGACCCTGTGTGCGCGCAATGGTGCATTTTTTCCATGGTGCGCGCAAATTTTGAAAAATATGACCTTTGTAGCGCGCCTATTGCGCGCGCTCCACCGCGCTATATTGTCCCGTTTTTCAAGTTTTTCAAAACCTGAAAATTTTTCAAAACCATGCTTTTTCCAGTGTCCTGTGTTTCTCAAAAACCCCTTTGGGATGCAGCGTTCTAGGGCGTGGTGCGGAACCCCCCCAATTTTGGGTGTTGTTAATATGGTTGGAACCCGGAATTTCACATGTTACATGGGTGCACTATGATGCAACAATGTGCCTTCCATGTATTGTTTGCTCGATATTGCCTGTTTTGCACTTTTTGCGATTTGATCTTTGTGTGCTCTAACTAGTTATCGCGGGGTTAGAACGGGGTTAGAGCACTAGTTATCGCGTGGGTTATCGCGCGATAACCTAGTTATCGCGGGGGTTATCGCGGGGGTTATCGCGCGATAACTAGTTATCGCGTGGGTTATCGCGAGGGTTATCGCGCTTCATTTTATGTTTCCCCTTTTTCGCTTTAGCTCTCAAATCCTTCGTACTCTTTGATAATGGCCCTTGCTGCTGCCCACGCTTGGTGCGAGCACCATCAAAAGCTCCTTGGGGTCCGTCGCCTTGGCGGTCCTGAGGGGTTTACGATGGGTGATGCCAATGTGAGGCGCCCTGTGGCGACCCGCTTTGAACATGGTGTGGACTTTGGACTCCTTGTCCATAAGTCCCCCTTCATGGCGGACAAGCGAGACCCCCTGGTTCTCAGCAACTACATCTTCGAGTTGCTAGAGGTAAATCCAGGGGTTGCTGGATTTTTGATCCAGCTTCATCCGGACGATGTGGACGCGGTGGTGGAGTCCGTCACCGCCCATGCCGAGAAGGGTGCGGGGACGAAGACGACCCTCTATGTGGGTCAGGAGGAGGAGGAAGTGGAGGAAGTGGAGGAGGAGGAGGAGGATGCGGGGGGGGTGGGGGCTGGGGGGAGGAAGGAGAAGCCCCACAACCCCCTCATGATTAGTGTCCAGAAGGTAAGGATCCGACCGGGTAAGGGGAAGGGGCAGTCGGATGGTTGGTTCCCCCAACCCCTCACCCACAACACCCGCCGGGTCTGCACTGACGACCCCGAAAACAAGCTCCCCATGCACTCCCTTTGCCCCACAAGGGAGTGGGAGCGTGAGTGGTATGGGGTCACCACTCCCAACATTGTTTCGGGGCAGGGGGTGATTCTTTTTCCATTTGGGGCAACACCCCCCCTTATTGGGGAGGCGGAGGAGGTGGTTGCCGCCGAGCCCTTGGGGGCCTTTAATAGGGACCCCAATGACCTTGTGCAAACGGTGGGGGGGAAGCTGGTGGTCAACCACCTCCTGGAGCACGATTTTTTGAGTGCTGTGCAGCTCCAAAGTCTTTTGGATGATTTGGATAGGGTGCCTCTCTCAGAGAAGGCACCCATTTTCAATGAGAACCCCCCCATTGTCGGCAGGCCCCAAGATTCTGGGACCCGCCGTACATTGTACGGCAACTATGGGGGTGCCCACCACCACAGGCACAACCCCCACAAGCTCCATGATCTGCCAGTCCTCAAAAGGGTGGCAGATCGTGTGCTTGAGACGGCGAAGAAGACTGTGGTGGGGGGGGTTGGATGGAGCTGCACCATCCTTGACATGGCCGAAATTTCGAGCTATGACCACACCCCCCAGCACCTCCATCGCGACGCCCCCCCCTACACCATTCCTGAAGGCACATTGATTGTCAATTGCCTTATTATGCTAACCCATAATCATGAGGAGGAGGATGGGTCACATTTTCTTTTTGTGCCCTCCAGCAGTTCGGGGTTCCCTGACCCTTGGGTGGAGAGGGCTGTGCCATTCAAGAGGGGCACTGCCTTTTTTTTTAATGCCCTTGATGTCCACAGGGGGTCGGGGATTCCCAAGGCCTCCCCCACGGGGGTGTCCCACCCCCGCCTCATGGCATTTTTTGCCATTGAGCTTACCGTGGGGGGGAATCTTCGATTCCCCAACCTGCACGTGACCCAGTCCATTAAGAGGCCCCAGCTGGGGGCACCTGGTGGCCGGGTGGCCAGGACAGTCCAGTGTGATGGGGCGGTTAGGTGTAGGGGGAAGGTGGTAGCCAATTGCTACGGATGCAATCGGCTGATTTTGTGCACCGCCCACAAAGATGGCCTTTGTGTGCCATGCCAGGAGGGGGAGGAGGTGGAGGGGGGGGAGGAGGAGGAGGTGGTGGTGGACCCCAATGGGGTCAGCATTGAGCAATCTGCTCAGTGCTTGCTCCCGGTGGGAACAACCACCGGGCATTTTTTGTTGTCGGGGTGGGGGGTTGGGAGGGAGGTGATTGCCCCCCTCACTAATGAGGAGGCGGGGGCGGTCGCAGGCCACCCCGATCAGTGCCCCTTGGCCAAGGTGTGCCATGGGGAGGCACTGCCCTGGCCCACCCTGCAAGGGCATGTTGGGATGAAGGTGCCGGCGGGCACCATTTTGGTGGTGAGGAGGGGGTTGTATGGGGGAGTGGCAAGGGTGGCCCCTGAGGCGGAGGGGGTGGCCCAGGTGGTGGAGTGGCGGCAGGTGGGGGAGTATGCGGCCGTCACGGACTTCGTGTGGCTGCGGAGGCTGGGCCTGGTGCTGGACGACGCCAAGAAGGAGGGCCAAGGCATGTGTCCATGTCACCAGGTGTGAAAACCTCCCACAACACCCTGCTCTAACCCCTGCTCTAACTAGTTATCGCGCTAGGTTATCGCGTTCTAACTAGGTGCTCTAACTAGTTATCGCGCTAGGTTATCGCGTTCTAACTAGTTATCGCGGGGTTATCGCGGGGGGTTATCGCGGTGGTTATCGCGCGATAACCTAGTTATCGCGGGGGTTATCGCGCGGGTTATCGCGTGTTTTTTTTTTGTTTCTTTTGTTTTTTTCAGGCCACCATCTTGCAGCTGCCCCGCATCTTCGTCAAGGACGACGCCCAGGCAGCCGACGCAGCGGGCGGAGCGGCAGCAGCAGCGGGGGCACGGCCCGCCAAGCCGGTGGCGGCCCGGTTGGAGCTGGAGGGGGAGAAGAGGCTGCCGGAGGGGGCGTCGTGGCGGTTTGGGGAGCCTGGGGATGAGGCCTGCAGGATGGGGGGGACGGGATGGTACCGGCAGGTCACCATCACAGAGAAGGAGGGGGGGGTGGAGAGGAAGACCAACCTCACCCTCCCCTCCTATGTGTGGGTTGGGGGGGAAACGGCCAAGTGGCCGCAAGCCGCAGAGGGGGAAACGGTTGCGGCTTTTTTGTGTTTGTTTGGGATGAGCGACCCCCCCCAAAGGAAATCTTATTTCCTTTTGAGGGTGTGTTTTTTGTGGGAGGGGGAGTATACGGGGAGGGAAGTGTGGCAGAAGCTGCACAGGGGGGGGGACATCCACCAGGTTGGTGGGTATGACCCCCCCCCTTCTGTGGGGGACGCCACTGCCGAATGGATTCGGCAGTATGCACCCAAGGGGGGAAGGCCGGGAAAAGGCCAGACGAAGCGGGGACCAGACGTGGTGGTGGTTGAGCCGGATGCCCCCCCCCCCCTTAGGGGTAAGGGCCAAACCCCCGCCCCCAAGCCCTCCCCCAAGCCATCGAAGGTGGCAAAGGTGGCGGCAGCCCAGCCCCCCCATGAGGCCCTGGACGTGGAGGCCTTGGGGGCCAGTGTGGCCACCCACGTGACGGACGCTTGCCAGGTTTTGGTGGAGCAGGCGGCCGCCACGGGGGTCGAGGCCGCACTGGCCAAGGGTCGGTCGGCCGACCACAGGTCGGCC
Source organism: Eutreptiella sp. 'Long Island Sound 2002' (assembly GCA_964036045.1). NCBI lineage: Eukaryota > Euglenozoa > Euglenophyceae > Eutreptiales > Eutreptiaceae > Eutreptiella > Eutreptiella sp. 'Long Island Sound 2002'. The sequence goes on along the minus strand of CAXIWF010001451.1, from coordinate 1,919 downwards.
TTGGCAAAGGCCGAAAAGGCCCAGGGCAACACCCAGCGTGCCCTGGACCAGGCCCTCAACCTGGCCGCCAAGAGGGGGGAGGAGGTGGAGGCGATGAGGGAGGCCCTGAGGGAGGCCCAGGAGGGGAGGCGGAAGGCGGAGGTGGAGGTGGCCCAGCTTAGGGTGGAGGTGGAGGGGCAGCGGAGGAGGGGGGATGACCTTGGGCAGCGCTTGGGGGTGGCTGAGGCGCAGGTGCGCAGCCTCACCTCCACCCTCTGTGCCTCCTTCGGGGCGCAGCAGGCCCAGCAGGGGCTGGCGCCGCAAGGGTTGCAGAGTCAGGGTAGCGGGAGTAGGAGTGGGAGCCAATGACTAGTGGATTTGCTCAGGGGGTTGCCCAAGGGCATTTTTCGTGGGGAGGAGCGATATGGGGCCCAAGTGGACATGTGCCACTTTGGCCTCGTGGGAAGTGGAAACCCCAACCCCTCTAATTTTAGGGCGACCCACATGGCCGCTGCTACCCTCAGGCCTGTGTGGCGGCAGCAGCTGCTGTCCATGGGTTTTAGGGTCCTCTAACCCCTCCAGCTGATTCGATTATTGTTCACTATTTCTATTACTGTCTAGCCCGGAACATTTGAGAGGCACCCTATCCAAATCATCCAAAAGACTGTGTGACTGATTTGAATTTGTGATTGTGGCGCCATGTACCCCGTGCCTGCACATTGTTGACATCTCCAAGGTTTCCTGGGTGCAAAATCAACGTTTGTGAAGGTTTTAGGGTGCCCAACGCTTGCTCTAACACCACCAGTTAGTGCGCACTAACCCCTGCTCTAACTAGTTATCGCGGGGGTTATCGCGCTCTAACTGGGTGCTCTAACTAGTTATCGCGGGGGGTTATCGCGCTCTAACTAGTTATCGCGGGGGGTTATCGCGGGGGTTATCGCGCGATAACCTAGTTATCGCGGGGGTTATCGCGTGGGTTATCGCGTGTGTTTTTTGGGCCCTTGCTTCAAAACCCTCCCTCATTTCGCGCCCAGGTCCTCTTATTCTTCATGGACAATGCTGTCAATGAGGCCCTGCGGGCTCTCAACACAGCCAACCTGCGGCGGTACACCGATCTGCAGTGCCCCAAGGCCCGGCGGCGGCGTTTGAAGGCGGTTCAGCGGCTGGTGCGAGTTCTATTGGGTGACCCAGACGTCGTGTGTGGCACCAACACCAAAGGCGAAGTTTGTTTAAGTGGTGGGGCGTGCACTGCCCTGTCTGGCCCACTTGGCGGCCATCTTGCATTAACAGCTCAGGAGCATGAGGCCCTGAGCATGCTACGCATGGCATGCAGCATGCATCTCTCCCAACGGGCCCTTTTGCGAATGCCCCGCCGTTGCACACAACGGGACCTAAGGACCGTTCGGCAACGGATCATGCCCTACTTTCCCCAAACCACCATTGTAAAGTCTACCACAGGCCGCAATAGGGCAGCTGCCCATGTGCCTTTGCAATCAATTGTGCAAAATGCAATATCTATGGCCCGAGTTATTGGGAAACCCCCCCCTAGTGGCGTTGCCATTATTGTTATTTCAGTTGATGCGACTTCCTTGTGGAAGGCATCCTCTACCCGTGCGGATGTATGGGTTAATGTATGGGGGGGGGCAAAATATGCTTCGAAGGTGAAGCTATGGGCCTCATGGTTTTGCATGGATGGCGGGGATGAACAGGCTTTTTTGAGAAGCCTTGACATCTCCGCCAACCTCAACCAAGAGGTGAGGGATGTGGAAGAGGACGTTGTCCTCTTTCAAAACCAATTTTTGACTTGCACTGTCATTTTGACAGGGGATGGGAAGGGGATGCAAGCAATGGGGGGGGCTGGGTCTAAGTGTTGGTTGTGCAAAGACCCCAATGGGATTGTTGAGCAAATGGGGGTGGAGTCCACCTCAAGATGGGGGTCA
>CAXIWF010001450.1:0-23768 GCA_964036045.1 Eutreptiella sp. 'Long Island Sound 2002' | reverse complement strand
CCACATCCCACACGCCGTTAGCGACGTGCTCCATGCGAACTCCGCACAGGCCGCCGTCAACCGTCTCGACAGCCCCGACCGCCGCCACTCCTCCCAGGCGTTCTTCGGCAGCCCGCCTCTCCAGGAAGGCGGCCGCAGTGCTCGTCACGTAAAGGCCCCGGAAAAGGGCCTGTCCGATTCGTCCTGCGCCTCCGACGCACGGGGGCCCCAGGCAACATGCCGGGACTTGAGCCTCGGTTGTACCCTGAGGGCCATACGATGCGCAAAAAAAATCATAGGTTAGAAAACCTGGTACCAAGCAGCAAGTCTCCCACAAGCCCTCCCTGGAAAACAACAGTTCAACGAGAGCCAAACTATCGTTGCATGCATGTCCAAACATTGCGGACAATCCTCCATTGCCACAACTGTGCAAAGAGGTGCTCCGCCCTTGCACAATAGAAGCCATGGACATCGTTATACTTGTATTGTTGGTCTTCACTCAAAGTTTTCCGACCAATATAAGATACAATAGTGTGCAAGTGGCCCTTATCGGTGCCGTCATGCGCACCTATTTCAAAATCGAAAAACTGTCCATGTGTTCGCAAAGGAATACCACTTGCATGTGTCTTGTCGTGGTCACGGGGGTACATCTCCGAAGGCGGGCGGCGAAGGAAAAGAGGCCCGTTTAGTTGACACAACAAGTCTGTTTGCTGATGTTCTCTACAGATGCGCAAAAATGCACTTAAAATGGCCAAAAATGAGGGTGGGGCCCTGTTTCCTATGCCGGCAACACAAGCACAAAAGAATCTACGGGATCAGCCAGCGGCCACCTCCGCGTAGGAGCACTCCCGGCTCCGGCTCTTGGGGAGCTTGTCCTCACGCCTACTGCAGAGCTCGTCTCCGCTGTTCAAGAGCTCGTACTTGCGGAAGGTGCTGTTGCAAAGCCTGCCTCTTGGCTACTTTTGCACTACAAACCCATCCATTTTGGGAAATGTGGTGCCCTTACCAACTTTTGCACATCCGCGGTGCTCACTGGGCGTGGACATGTTGCTCTTATGCTAAGTCTTGGGATGTCTTCGAGCACCCCATTGGACTCCAAGTCCTCTACCTTGCCCGCAATGCCCATGTGTTGGCACCCAACAACTTCTTTTGGCCCCCCCTTCACCCTCAACATCTCCATCATCTTATCCATATGTTAGATACGTGTACTGTGTAGACTAGTGGACACGGGTTGTGCAAAAAGTACATGAACAAAAACACCGCTAACAAAGCATCATTATCCAAGGCTCTATATGTGTGGTGTCATGAACTCCGTCAACATGGGTGCATCTAGTACGAATATGGAATCCGGTATGATTATGTCGCCCTGCTCACACTAGATTTTGAATCTCCTTTGCACTTGATCTCAAAAATGCATTGAATGAACTTGGAAAATCAAGACATACCAAAACCTACGGGTTCATCGCTTTGTACCAATGCAATGAATGCTTGACAATGTCTTTGCAATTGTTGAACTTTTCTTGATATGTTGCAACTTGTCGCAGACCTTTGTGCGGACACGGATACCATTCACTTTTTATTGCTTGCATTGTTTGTGCTTCATAGCCCACAGAGCATTAGACAAAGCCGGGCGCATTAGCTGATTTCAAAAAAAGATAGGAGCTAGGGGCAAACCTCAAAAAAAAAAAAAGGCTTCAATACCCTCACAATTCACTGCAACCTCTTGCCGGCACAGGCACAAATAGCCATTTTTCTTCCCTATTGGGGTTGGGGTTTGGAACCTGGTAGTTGTGAAAACAAAAACAACCAGTTTTGCCGATTAATGGTTTTCAAAATGACCGGTTCTTCTGATTAATTTCCTTTCGCTAACCAATTCTTTGCAATCCATCCTAAAAGAAGCGATATGACTTGGGGTGCAATGGTCAAAAATACCTGCGAAGGTGTATTTCACCATTGACCATCGGTTACTATTACCAAAGCCTCTTTCTAGTGCAAAAGTCGGACACAATGTCTTACTAAAAACAATCCTCAAAGTTTGCAGTTCAAAAAAGGTGCGGCAAGATTCTTCTACTCCAAAAAGAAGCAAGGAAGATGGAGAAGGAGCAAGAAGAACACGTCCCCTAACCAGGAAAAATTTGGAGGACCGTCGACGGTCAATAGATGCAACCGGACAGACAACCGGAGTGCCGAACCAATTGGAGAAAGTGTGGGGCCAATCAATTCCAAGGTCGTGGGTGCGTATGAATTTCCTCCGGCACAAAAGCAACACTATGCCCAGAAGAAGAATTACTTCCTGCTAAATAATCAACAATGAACGCAAAATGACGCAAGGATCGCAGCAATTGCAATAATCAATTCATATATGTGCATCACGTCGACCCCGGCCCTGCACTAGAGGTTCACCATGACCAGGAATTTCTTAGTTTGTCCTTTTTGATGTGGTTGCACCTGGCTGCGCCGGGCTGACGGCGTGGTCTGCCGCCTCCGCTGTCTGGACCTGGCACTAGTCGGCCCAGGGCCGCGACCTCCGCATCATAGGCGGCCTCGCTATCCCTTGCACCCTCTACCAATTCTTGCGGCACACGTTTGGCGGTATACGTGGGGTCCGACAAGAAATGGTACGCTTCCAAAGCGTGGTGATAGATGCCATCACATCTGCTCTGGCTGATGCATTCCCCAACCGGCCCCAGCCTAGACCCAACCCTTGATGTCTTTGACACCTACACCGCCCACTATTTTCCATCTGCACGTTGCATCAGTGAAGCCTCCCAAACCGCACCGTCATACCTTAAAGTAACTGCGAGTCTACCATCAGGACGTTTCTACAGATACTTCGAGATGCTGCTTTTACGCGACAGTGTTCACTACCGGTGCCAGCCCTGTCGGTTTCAAAAATTCCCTCTGATGTTCGTTGCGCCTCGTGCGCCCCTTTTCCCTTGAGATTCCCCCTTCCCCACCCTACCTCCTGCTTCTCCCATTTACTATTCCTTTTCCTTCCATTGTCTGTTTTCTCTTCCATTGTCTTATTTGTCACTAACCACTGGCAGGTTGGCCCTTATCCTTGGCTCCCTACTCCGACACCAACCCCGCGGAACTGGAACGCCTCTTCCCTGAAGTCCCCAGCACCATTTTGTATCTTTCCCTTCCTACTGTGAGTGGTCTTTTAGTTGTGGCAACCGCTAGTACCGCCCGACATCCCCATTTCTTTTTGCGGTGCCCCCGGGGCCGAGAAGGGGCGTTTGTACACGGTGATGGGTCCTTGTTATGATACTACTATGATGCATGCATTGTTGTCCACTTGTGCTAACCCGTAGCCTGAATGCCCTATGACCATTCACCCTCGGATGTGGGTATACCATGTACAATGGGCTGGCCTCGTGAGGACTCTGACGTGTGACACTTGACAATGTTCTTTCAAAAAACAAAAGTGCAATCAATGAATGGGTAGCAAGCACCAATGCAGGGTTGCGGTTTTCTTCATGCTTTCATCATGTGGCAGGGTGCAAACATGGCATGATGAGTGCGAGGAGCATGAAGAGGGATCGAATGCAAGGATGGACGGTAAGAGATGGGCTTCGGTCGGGCATTTGAGGAATGAAAAACGTGAATGGGAGTATAGCCGAACTCCAAACCTCCAGTGAAGCAAATGTGCCTACAAGTGGATTGCAAGAAACTTGTGTGTGCTTGCTTTGATAGTCCTGTTTTACGGAATGCCGCCCGCGGTTGGGATTGATTTGATGAAGCTGCACGCCATATACAATGCAAAACTTGGAGGCAGCTGATTTGTTTGGCGCTAGCATGCCACATTCTTGAAACATTGTTTTAAGCGGGCATAGCAATAGCAAGCGATTACACCACAACATTACCATCGGCTTTCAATTTGGACTGCATTCGAATCAAGAGCATGCATGCACTCCCCTACCCCGCTGCCCCTGCCCCCCCGCCCACAGCTGCCCCGCACACCAGCAAGTATTATCATGCATTTTTGTGTGTCGTGGGTACTTTGTGTTGTGTGTTTGCCAAGGGGGGAGGAACACACTGCACCAAATCAAGACAAGTCATGTAACTCAGACTGGGTGTTGTGTGTTTCACAAAACACCCCAAACCCACCAAGGGCCTGCTTAGGCATGCGTCATGAGGTACGAGCATCTGGGTAGCATGCAATGAAGTGCAATTCGACTTTGGAGAGGTGGATGACTTGTGCTTCACAATACTTTGAATGTTTATCTTTGTGGCTGCCATCCACAACTGCCACAAAATCACGCGAAACCTGCCCCTTGCTGCACTCAAATGCACAAACTTTGTCTCAATCACTAAGGCCTCTCGGTGTAGGTCCGCGGTGCAGTCTAATTGCGGGTATTCCGCGAGAATAATGGGAAGTGGAGGCATTGTGGCTCGTAAATCTCATGTACCCCTTTGGCATACTTCATGCCCTTGTGAGATAGCCCCGGAGCATTTTCATGGCAAGGCGGGTTTCGGGTATTGGTCAACTGCTACCTTTTGCCAACTACTTTGGTACAATCTGCCATCTAACAACAACCAACCAGCGGCGGCTTCGAACCCTTGCTTGCCGCCGCTACCAATGCCACCACTACCAGTGGAGGCCATGCTGCTACGAGCATGTGGTGGCCTTTGCAATCCCCATGACAATCCCAATTTGAAAACAGCGCCAATGATGGCTCCACGGGAGCAGCGGCACCGTTTCGGAAGTCTTCCTAGGGTAGTTCCTGCTACTTTACACTTCCGGTATGGCAATCGAGCATCTTCGGTTCGTAATACCGTTGTGCAGTTACCTACAACGAAAGTAGAGGAGTGCAAGATTCGTAGTGGCATCAGAGGAAACAGCTCATGTTGTGCTCTGCCACTCCCATCATTCATATTTCGCACGAAGGAGCCAAAGAGGTGGAGAAAGGATGTTACCGTGTGCAGTGAAAATAGATTCAAACAAACGGAATGTAGGACACAGCTACACCAATCTGAGAAGTCACCTGTGTTGCCATGAACAGTGGAGTTGGGAATTGGTAACACAAGGGGGGGGGGGATGTCATTAGGGGGTCGGGTTCGGGGGTGGGGTTGTGTGACCATGGACATGTCTCGTGTAGCATCCACCTTCTTGAGGTATGTTTGTCCACACCTTGTTGATGATCGTGTCAAACGGCAGCTGGTCAGCGAATTGCGCGACGCCAGCATCACTGTGCGGAGCGATCTGGATATCAAGAATGTCCGCCACTGGTCAATCAAGTGACAAAGGCAATGTAACCAGAAACATACAGCAAGCCAACGCAACGTGACATCTTCGCAAAAAAACCACACATCACAAGCTCTTGTTGCTCGTTTGGAAAATGGTCAAAAGATTGACAAACACTGAAAGCGTCATAACAAAGTGCTCAAAAGCCAAAAGGTGTGCCTGCGCCCCATGCTCTTTCATTGAGATGACTCTCCTACAAAAATTGTTTGCTATGGTAATACTGTTCCTTAAAGGCAGGGCTGAGCCATTGCTGTATCCCAACAAGCGTGCACCATCTGTGCCTAGACGCAAAACTACCCTCAAAGCCTAGCTCAGCTTGCATTCACAAGACCGGCCGGAATCTCTCCATTGCTCGCTGTTTGTTCCGCTTACCTCTGCTTACTTCTCCTTAAACCCAAAGGAGCCCAAAACGGAGCCTCTGAAATAGACTATGGGTTTGAGAGAGAGGGGAGATTTTGAGGTCTCCTTTGTCCCATTTCTTCCACTGTGATGGGATTGCGTCGGTCCAAAAAAGAAGAGTCCTGAGACGACAATGGCCAAAATCCGTGCTAGCTACGTAAAAGTAGTTACAGAAGACACACTTGACAATCAAGACGGCCTTGGCATCTGTATGGCTTGGTTTGCCTTCTTGTGTGGAATTCTTGTTCACATCCCAAATAGATCATTTTTCAATTTTCGGACGTGCGGCGAGTCGCGGGTGTTGTGTTTCTCCTAGCATGTCTTGTGTTTCTGCCTTTGTTCTTGAAGAACTTCTCTCGGCTCTGGCCACTTTGTTCGAGTCCACGGCCGTGACGGCGTCTTGTTCTTCACATAGCTTTTTGACTGTCATGGCGCGCATCGCGTTTATGGTGTTATGGCGACACGGATATAGAGGCGGAAAGCGTGAAATGTGTTTGAATAAGTTGACATGGTGTAGATTTAGTTGTGCGGGATGAAATTCATCAATCGGGTATTTTTTCAGGCCACACGCCGGGCGGACATGCAAGATAAGTCACGGAAAAAAATAGACACTCAAAAGTTTGGCTATTGCCCCAGGTCACCTATGGGTCCCAAGCCAAGACAGGGCATATTATTGGATGAATTGCCTAATTTATGACTGTACTGTCCATGCGCCACAACAATCTAGAACCTGCCATCGCATACCGGTCCCGGGGGCCATGGAGGTTAAACGAATAGCTGCTTTTTGCCGCAGCATGCTGCCAAAACCATGGCAACCATTTGAGACTCTTTTTTGGGGGTTGCACATAGTCCGCCCCCGCTAGTTTGCCTCCAAACAACCGAACATTTGAGAAGGGGAGGGGCGAGGGGGGGGGGGGGGTTGGGACCCAAAATGTTGTGTAGCAAAAATGCTTCGATCAGATTTTCCCAACGGTAAATTTCGTTTTTTCCCACGATGGTCACTTTGGTCTGGGGGTGGGGGGGATCCTATGGGGGGCTCTTGCTATGAGTGTAAAAAAACACAAAGCAATAAAAGTGAAAATAAACTGTAACAATGGCATTCTTGTTGTTTGGCCTAGCAGCAAGGCGTCTAAAAATGCATAATTGGCTTGTTGTGCATGTTCTGAACTTTGCAACTTGATTGACGTTTGCAAGAGCTCCTCGCCGCCGTCCCCATGCTCCCCAGCCCATCCCCTTCGTCCCGCCGTGAATCAACAAAGTAGGTCACACAAAACATGTGGCACACGCCACTAGTCGAATTGTCCAATAACCCACCAACCTTCTATAACCCCAAGTAGTGCCGTGTGATGTGTTCGGAGACGACACACATAGGGGCTCATCCGCGTGTAAATGCGCAGCTTGTTAGCGCTCCCACGTGCATGGATGCCATGCGGGTAGCATGCTGCAATACCGAGATGTGGGACAAGCATTCCACTACCATTGAAAAAAATTCAAGCACCCGCTCCGATCCCCCACTTGCTGCGCGCTACTTATGTGGCAAGTTTACCCGGAAGAGACGTCGCCACCCTAATTGGCAGACGATGATGCCCCAAGCGGGAGCCTCGGAAAAGCGGCGTGCTTCATGTAGCTTTCCACTACTTGGGCCTTGGGGGGGCGGCAATGGCACATGCTGCGCTGTGTACCGGAAAACGTTGTGCTCACACGCCATCGGCAAAAACACTGCATCCCCACCATTTTGTAATTAGGTGTGGCGGGTCAAGCAAATCTTGAAAGTCCATCTTAAATGGCGGCAACATCCCATTAGCATCGTCCAAGATGAAGTCATTGGGCCTAGTGCTGCGGTCTTTTGGTTCAAAGACGCGTGGCTGTGGCATCGGGGGGATTGGAGCAGGTGGCATCGCTGCGGCGGTGACCACCGTATGTGGGATGCACCAGGATCTTTGACACACCGGCCGGGACGTGGCCGTCAAATGGTTCGTCTGCTGGGGCTGAACCATGTCGGCTTCGTACGGGAAGTGCCATAAACATGACCTCCTCGGAGAAGTAGTACGAACTGAAGGTATGGGGCGCAGTGTGGTATGCTGTGTCCGGGGTTGTGGTTTGTGTGGTTGACGCACAAGGGTGTGCATCAGCCTCTTCCCCGTTTGCGCCCGCCTACACACCCTGATCTTGGACTTGGGGAATGCCGGTTTGGGCTGCCAGTGGCAGTGCTAGCTACGCAGCTACTCCCCATTTGGGTGCGCGATTCACATAAAGGAGGTGGCTAACACTGTCATTGGTACACAGGTGAGAGATCGGGCTTGACATTTGTGATTGTCCAGGATGTGATGCCTACCTGACAACCATGGTAAGGCGCACGGCATCTTTTCGGTCGCCGTCCTCGTTCTCACCTTGGCACATATAAATTCGCTTACGATGTATTAATTGCGGAACGAAGCCATCACCCACCACTACATGCACACCCGTACGAGACAAGTAACAAGTGGTCTTACCTGACCGGGCAATCGAGACAATCACCAAGTGGTCTTACTTGACCGGGCAATCTTGCATTGTGTGATCCTTAGGAAAGTGTGGCGGTGAAGGAGCCTTTGGCTTCCGTGCTGCTTGGCGAAGGAAGTTCTCCAAGGCTTGCAACCCCTTTTGTGTTGCCCCCCCCCCACCCCTGGTGCAACAAATATAGTTGTACGTCAACGTAAGGTGCGCTTCTGACATGTGGTGTTGCATGGCATACGGGCAATACCACTTTGGCCAATGAAGAACATTGCAACAAATGGGCAACCCGGTGCTGGGGTTTTTCGTTGTGGGGGCTGCCTCCACTACAATTGATGGTAGGTACGAATGCAATTGTGGTTGGTTGTTGTTGCTTGCACATTGATGTTTGTTTACCATCCCTGTTGCCACACCACATGCAAAACGCACTCTTGCCGGCACCTTGTTGGCTAGCGCATCAGTACCCTCGCAAAAAGTGCCACGCAAGGTCCGCACGTATTTGTGCATGAAAGAAAAACTTGTCGTTATAAGTATAAGGGGGGATTTTTCAACTGCCCATGGAACAAAGCACAACTCAACGCCGCATAAAGGACAAGTCAAATTGCCTGAGGCAACAAAACATGCACTGTACAAAACACATTCTCATATCCCAAGAGGTGTACGTAGTGGTACGCACAAACACTACGCGGCTGGATTGACCATTCTTGAGCGTTACATCGAACAAAACATGTGCTGCTAAACAACCACCTCCTCATTCCAAAATATATCCACATCACAAACATTGATTTGTGGCCTTGTATTGAGACGCCTATGGGAGAACCACTACGACTTGAATGATGCAAATCAAAAAGAGCATCGTAGGAAGCCAATAGACTTCTTTGCTTGTTGCTTTCTTTTTTTGCTTCCTCCTTGTATTGCTTCCACGTGCAACCACTACACTCTCTTGGTGGAGAGGGGCCAAGGAGAGGGCATTCTCCCTAGGACATTGGGGAGGCCTTAGCAACATTTACGACACATTTTGCTTACTCTTCCGCCAAAGGTCGGATGTGGCGTCATCTAGTGATATGCCCATGACCTTTGAGGCCTTGCAGCCGCGGCAAGGGACAAATTCCGGAGATTTTGTGCCATCTACCCTCATTGGGACCCACTTTTTTCTAGGTCAGCTGGCCATAGCGGCCACTCCTCTTTCTTATGGTCCACGTCATGCTCCTCCACATTGGGGTTGTTACTCTCCTCTATAGGGGTGTCGCTGATCTCTTCCAATTGGTCCTCGCTAGCCTCTTCGTGAGGTTTCTTTCACGACCTAGTTGCCACATAGCAACCACGCAACTCCGCATGCCAAGGTCGTGCGCTTCCCTTGAATCGGGAAATTTTTTTGGCGTGGTTGGACTGTCAATGAGCGGAAATTGCAGAGCTATGGCGGATCGGGCTGAGATTAGAGCGAATGGGGGTTAGCCGCACGTACAATGATGAATGCGTTGCGTGGGCAAAACTACCGCGACCTGTTCCTCACGTCCCACGTGTACCCACACAAGGTGTTACCCAACTACGGGCCCGTCCGCGTGGTGCACTGCGGCCGTAGCATAGGAATCTTCATTACTGATAGCATCCCCTAGGATCCATTGCTATTACCGGAACCGAGTTTGGAACACATGACACCACCGGCTAACGCATGTCCTCCACCAGGTGAGGGATCCAACAAGGAGGACGAACGTCAGCAGTCACGGGCGGCTTAACTAAGGTGCCCATGAAGCGACAACGGAGCGGGTGGGATCGTAGCGGGAGGAAGGGCTGGCTGCCGCACCTGCACATTGCGTTGGAGTTGCTAGGTGGTGCGCTCCCTAGTGCCTCATGGCGGCCGCACAGCTACCGTCAAGTTTTGAGGCCACCCCCCGGGTGAGCCGATACCGCCCGTCCACCCTAAACCTAAACCCAAGATGTGCCCCGTGCTTCTTCTCCTCCTCCCATAGGCTTCGATGAAAGCCTGGGGGGCTAAGGATTAAATTTACGTGCGATTTGGATCTCCGTTGCGAAACGAAGTGCCTTCCGGACACCCGGGCGGGCATCAATCCCAAATATTGATAACGTGTGGGGAGGACGCAGGGTTAGTCAGTGGGATGACAAGGCTTGCATTGACTTCCAAATGACATGATGTGTGGTCTGGATGGGTTGGAGAATCAATTCAATTTGGTGTGTTGGATTGTGGACATTGCTTATTAGTTTTGTTGAAGTTTTGAATGGGAGTAGCTAAAATGGGGCGAGAAGAGGTATCCACGGTGGCAGGGACCAAACCATCGATTGAAACGTTGTGCGCTCAGGTGGTTGCATTCTCATTTGAGATGCGTGCCGCTATCATAATAAGCAGTGAAACGGGGGACAAAGGCGTTGGTGAAGTCGGGGGTGAAGATGTGGAGTTCAAATGGTTGTCTGTTGAAAGCCTTTCGGAGAACGGAGGGTCGCAGGTGGGCACTTGAGGAAATTAAGGAAGAAAACTTTTGAAAGCAGTAGAGATGGGGAAGAACATTTTTTTCATATGCTTTCACCAAGGACGTCCAAGATGGCGGTGATGCGAAATTTCTTTTGCAAAAGCAAAGGATGCTTTGCCTTTGCCGATTGAAGATATTTGGTCAAAGTATTTTCCCCGGCTTGGTTTCATCCTTTAGGTATTCTTTTTGGTTGTTGGGATGCGACAGTGGAAGAAGAAAAGGATTTGTTGCCATCTCCGTTGACAAAAGGAGGAGAGGTAGATTCATGGATGGTGGGTGCCTTGGGTGTGGGCTCTGGGGATTGGGGAGAAGGGTTTCGTTCATTCAAGACATTTTCCAAAAGAGAAATCGACGTTGACGAGCTTGAGGGCAAGATGTGCGTGGCTTTGATGAAGAAGTCGATGATAAATTTGTTCTAGACCAAGTTCATGGAGCTTGTTGATAGACGAAGAATTCGGTCGGACGCGTTGTGGGACGTCTCATGAAGGAGAATTAGGTGAAGGTCAGCTTGGTGAAAGTTGTTTGTGAATTTATTATTGTGGTTCTTGAAGATGATGTTTGTATGGTAGATGGCTGTGTGTTTGACGGCGAGCTCTTAGACCTTGGCAGCTTAGTAGTCGGACTTCAGTGAGGGTCATCAAATGATGGTGGAGTTCGTGTGTTGGTGTATTCTTCATGAGATTTTTTTGTTGGAACATCCATCAATGCCTTGAGGACATGCATGTCACAAAATTCCCGTTGTTGTTGTTGTTGTGGTTGTTGTTGTTGTCATTGTTGTTGTTGTTGTTGTTGTTGTTGTTGTTGTTGTTGTTGTTGTTGTTGTTGTTGTTGTTGTTGTTGTTGTTGTTGTTGGTGTTGTTGTTGCTGTTGTTGTTGTTGTTGTTGTTGTTGTTGTTGTTGTTGTTGCTGTTGTTGTTGTTGTTGGTTGTGTTCCTCATCATCAGGAAACATTGCGGTTTGGTGTTGTGCAGTGCCAGACGAATGCGCCACAAACTTGTAGTGTTGCAGTTTAGAAGTGGCTCTGGTGCCTGTGATGTCCAGGGTGCAATAAGAACGGGCCATCTTTTGGGGGTGAACCATAAAAATGGAGAAGGTTTGACGGTTGGTGATTCCGTTTTTCACACACTCGGTTTTGTTTTGTGAAGACGGCCCCCTAACCCATGTGTGGTTGTGTGGAAGTGTGTACATGGGAAGGGGGAGAGTGGTAGTTTTGTGGGTGAGCGGAATTCCTGCCCCACTGCATACAATTGCAGCGTTTTGCCCTCGTGGCCGCACTCCCATGCGCCCGCTGACAGGCTTCATCTTTATTCATTCCTAGACCGTGAAGTTCAGAGGGTTCTCTTTCCCACAAAAGATGTGGGAATTGGTAACACAAGGGGGGGGGGGGGTGTCATTAGGGGGTCGGGTTCGGGGGTGGGGTTGTGTGACCATGGACATGTCTCGTGTAGCATCCACCTTCTTGAGGTATGTTTGTCCACACCTTGTTGATGATCGTGTCAAACGGCAGCTGGTCAGCGAATTGCGCGACGCCAGCATCACTGTGCGGAGCGATCTGGATATCAAGAATGTCCACCACTGGTCAATCAAGTGACAAAGGCAATATAACCAGAAACATACAGCAAGCCAACGCAACGTGACATCTTCGCAAAAAAACCACACATCACAAGCTCTTGTTGCTCGTTTGGAAAATGGTCAAAAGATTGACAAACACTGAAAGTGTCATAACAAAGTGCTCAAAAGCCAAAAAGTGTGCCTGTGCCCCATGCTCTTTCATTGAGATGACTCTCCTACAAAAATTGTTTGCTATGGTAATACTGTTCCTTAAAGGCAGAGCTGAGCCATTGCTGTATCCCAACAAGCGTGCACCATCTGTGCCTAGACGCAAAACTACCCTCAAAGCCTAGCTCAGCTTGCATTCACAAGACCGGCCGGAATCTCTCCATTGCTTGCTGTTTGTTCCGCTTACCTCTGCTTACTTCTCCTTAAACCCAAAGGAGCCCAAAACGGAGCCTCTGAAATAGACTATGGGTTTGAGAGAGAGGGGAGATTTTGAGGTCTCCTTTGTCCCATTTCTTCCACTGTGATGGGATTGCGTCGGTCCAAAAAAGAAGAGTCCTGAGACGACAATGGCCAAAATCCGTGCTAGCTACGTAAAAGTAGTTACAGAAGACACACTTGACAATCAAGACGGCCTTGGCATCTGTATGGCTTGGTTTGCCTTCTTGTGTGGAATTCTTGTTCACATCCCAAATAGATCATTTTTCAATTTTCGGACGTGCGGCGAGTCGTGGGTGTTGTGTTTCTCCTAGCATGTCTTGTGTTTCTGCCTTTGTTCTTGAAGAACTTCTCTCGGCTCTGGCCACTTTGTTCGAGTCCACGGCCGTGACGGCGTCTTGTCCTTCACATAGCTTTTTGACTGTCATGGCGCGCATCGCGTTTATGGTGTTATGGCGACACGGATATAGAGGCGGAAAGCGTGAAATGTGTTTGAATAAGTTGACATGGTGTAGATTTAGTTGTGCGGGATGAAATTCATCAATCGGGTATTTTTTCAGGCCACACGCCGGGCGGACATGCAAGATAAGTCACGGAAAAAAAAAGACACTCAAAAGTTTGGCTATTGCCCTAGGTCACCTATGGGTCCCAAGCCAAGACAGGGCATATTATTGGATGAATTGCCTAACTTATGACTGTACTGTCCATGCGCCACAACAATCTAGAACCTGCCATCGCATACCGGTCCCGGGGGCCATGGAGGTTAAACGAATAGCTGCTTTTTGCCGCAGCATGCTGCCAAAACCATGGCAACCATTTGAGACTCTTTTTTGGGGGTTGCACATAGTCCGCCCCCGCTAGTTTGCCTCCAAGACAACCGAACATTTGAGGAGGGGAGGGGCGAGGGGGGGGGGTTGGGACCCAAAATGTTGTGTAGCAAAAATGCTTCGATCGGATTTTCCCAACGGTAAATTTCGTTTTTTCCCACGATGGTCACTTTGGTCTGGGGGTGGGGGGGATCCTATGGGGGGCTCTTGCTATGAGTGTAAAAAAACACAAAGCAATAAAAGTGAAAATAAACTGTAACAATGGCATTCTTGTTGTTTGGCCTAGCAGCAAGGCGTCTAAAAATGCATAATTGGCTTGTTGTGCATGTTCTGAGCTTTGCAACTTGATCGACGTTTGCAAGAGCTCCTCGCCGCCGTCCCCATGCTCCCCAGCCCATCCCCTTCGTCCCGCCGTGAATCAACAAAGTAGGTCACACAAAACATGTGGCACACGCCACTAGTCGAATTGTCCAATAACCCACCAACCTTCTATAACCCCAAGTACTGCCGTGTGATGTGTTCGGAGACGACACACATAGGGGCTCATCCGCGTGTAAATGCGCAGCTTGTCAGCGCTCCCACGTGCATGGATGCCATGCGGGTAGCATGCTGCAATACCGAGATGTGGGACAAGCATTCCACTACCATTGAAAAAAATTCAAGCACCCGCTCCAATCCCCCACTTGCTGCGCGCTACTTATGTGGCAAGTTTGCCCGGAAGAGACGTCGCCACCCTAATTGGCAGACGATGATGCCCCAAGCGGGAGCCTCGGAAAAGCGGCGTGCTTCATGTAGCTTTCCACTACTTGGGCCTTGGGGGGGCGGCAATGGCACATGCTGCGCTGTGTACCGGAAAACGTTGTGCTCACACGCCATCGGCAAAAACACTGCATCCCCACCATTTTGTAATTAGGTGTGGCGGGTCAAGCAAATCGTGAAAGTCCATCTTAAATGGCGGCAACATCCCATTAGCATCGTCCAAGATGAAGTCATTGGGCCTAGTGCTGCGGTCTTTTGGTTCAAAGACGCGTGGCTGTGGCATCGGGGGGATTGGAGCAGGTGGCATCGCTGCGGCGGTGACCACCGTATGTGGGATGCACCAGGATCTTTGACACACCGGCCGGGACGTGGCCGTCAAATGGTTCGTCTGCTGGGGCTGAACCATGTCGGCTTCGTACGGGAAGTGCCATAAACATGACCTCCTCGGAGAAGTAGTACGAACTGAAGGTATGGGGCGCAGTGTGGTATGCTGTGTCCGGGGTTGTGGTTTGTGTGGTTGACGCACAAGGGTGTGCATCAGCCTCTTCCCCGTTTGCGCCCGCCTACACACCCTGATCTTGGACTTGGGGAATGCCGGTTTGGGCTGCCAGTGGCAGTGCTAGCTACGCAGCTACTCCCCATTTGGGTGCGCGATTCACATAAAGGAGGTGGCTAACACTGTCATTGGTACACAGGTGAGAGATCGGGCTTGACATTTGTGATTGTCCAGGATGTGATGCCTACCTGACAACCATGGTAAGGCGCACGGCATCTTTTCGGTCGCCGTCCTCGTTCTCACCTTGGCACATATAAATTCGCTTACGATGTATTAATTGCGGAACGAAGCCATCACCCACCACTACATGCACACCCGTACGAGACAAGTACCAAGTGGTCTTACCTGACCGGGCAATCGAGACAATCACCAGGTGGTCTTACTTGACCGGGCAATCTTGCATTGTGTGATCCTTAGGAAAGTGTGGCGGTGAAGGAGCCTTTGGCTTCCGTGCTGCTTGGCGAAGGAAGTTCTCCAAGGCTTGCAACCCCTTTTGTGTTGCCCCCCCCCCACCCCTGGTGCAACAAATATAGTTGTACGTCAACGTAAGGTGCGCTTCTGACATGTGGTGTTGCATGGCATACGGGCAATACCACTTTGGCCAATGAAGAACATTGCAACAAATGGGCAACCCGGTGCTGGGGTTTTTCGTTGTGGGGGCTGCCTCCACTACAATTGATGGTAGGTACGAATGCAATTGTGGTTGGTTGTTGTTGCTTGCACATTGATGTTTGTTTACCATCCCTGTTGCCACACCACATGCAAAACGCACTCTTGCCGGCACCTTGTTGGCTAGCGCATCAGTAGCCTCGCAAAAAGTGCCACGCAAGGTCCGCACGTATTTGTGCATGAAAGAAAAACTTGTCGCTATAAGTATAAGGGGGGATTTTTCAACTGCCCATGGAACAAAGCACAACTCAACGCCGCATAAAGGACAAGTCAAATTGCCTGAGGCAACAAAACATGCATCAACAAGCGCTACATTTATTCCAACTTGTCTTTTTAGAGAGTCTCCATACTCTTTCGACACTTGCTGTTGGTGCACGTTTTGCACGTACTGCCAATTCCAATGGATGACCACACCATCAACAAGGAGGTCAAAGGGCATCGATTGGTTATTGAATGAACGGGGATTGCCTTCAAATTCGGAAATCGTGGGAAACATTTGGCGAACAACATGCATAACGTTCACATCAAAGAAGAAGCCAATGGTCACACTATGCACTCACTACACCTCAACCACCAGCAATCGCCCTATCGACAATTGAGATCCACCATGATTGCGTCAACAGTGAAATAATGGGGGACCGGCCATGAGTTGAATCCCATACTCATGCCCAGGCACTACCGAAATGTGCACTTCGCTAAACTTGCCCTTTGGGCCCTCGCACACTCAATGTTGGCTGATTTCACAAAAAAAAGGGGCAAGGCAATGGGTCATTTTTCGTCATCGTACTTGAGTAGACCGCCAAAAATGTTAAATTACAAAGCATAATCCCTCTTCTCAGGTGCTTGAAGACAAACAGGAGGGATCTGGGTTTTTGGTTTTGGAGGAGACAAGGACAATCGTGTGTGGCAGACTAAAGGTAAGAGTTCACAATTGCTGCGACCACGTCACAGAGAATGGGCCTGCAATTGAAGCACGAGGGATGCCAAATTGTGTACAAGCATGGGCTCCGCAATGCATGGATACACAAGAATGTGATAACGGGAGACAATAGTTGAAAGTTTTTGCTTGCCCTTTTGATGGAGTGTGCTATTCAACACCACATCCTTTACCTTACCAACTAGATGGACGGCTGAGTCAAGGGAGACAACGGTGTCCCCATCATTCGTGCCATGTGTCCCGATTAGCGCACCACAGGTTCGCTTGTCGATGTGTTTGTGGGTGGCATTGGTTGTGACACAAAAATGGGGTGGAGTCATGTCACAAAGACACATGCGGGGGCAAACCTCAACTGGTTTTTCGTCGAAAGACACACAGCAATTCACGCCACATGCATTTGCATTGCCATGCAGCGTGGTGATGGGTCCAAAAATGGTGGCCAAAGGTTACCACATGCCCTAAAGGTGTCACGTGCTTCTTTTTTGGAGTACCATTGGAGTTGGGATGGAACAGTGTTCAGCACTATGTTAGTGGCACGCTTTGTGACAACAGGCGTGGGCTCATCCGGGGGGGGGGGGGTCTACGGTTTGCCTTAGTATTTCCACCTCCTTTTCCGCCGCTCTCTGGTCTGTTCTGCGGTCGGACCTTGTAGAGCCCTATGTCTTCAGCCCCAGATTAGGAGTCATGGCATGGCAGCTCTTTCCTTTCTCTTCTGTCTTATGCTTTTTGGCTTTCTGTATGTTCCCCTGCATGGAATGACGAGATGGTGGTCTCTTCTGATAAATTGTTTGTGTTGTGCTTCTTTTTCTTCTCGCCAGCAAGGATTCTTGTCGTCAACTAAATAGTAGATTGATGCGCAACTATATAAGTCCCAAAGCCTCTACTCGCCCTGTCAAAGCTGACCCATCTACTTGTAGTCTCCGCGCATGGAGTTGAAGCTCATGAGAGAGGGCTTGGATTGCGTGGCGAATTTCCGAAATAGCTGAAACCGCCTCGAAATGAAAGGTGTGGAGATGGTTAAGCGCACCACTAAGCTGCTCCACTTGAGACAGCAAGGTTGCTAAATCATGAGTCTCCGGTGTCCGGTGTCCACTCATGAATCAAAATTCTTTTGGCTGCCTCGCCGAATTGATTTATTAACCGAGTCCTTTCAAAGGTCCAGTATCCCCAATGTGCCGACGAGCTTCGTTCCATGTTGGTGTCTTCCTTGGTCCAGTAGGACCACGCCCTGCCAACTCTACACGTCCAACTGCCAATTCTAAAGCAGACCCAACTGTCGACTCATACCATGTCGCATACGCAGACCCCTATTCCTCTGGCCGATATCATTCTAATCATGGCCGGAATCTCTCCGAGCGTCATTCCACTGCCTGTGTCAGCGCCGTAGGGCAAACCCCCTTCCGGGTGAGCCTCTGCAACCACATTTTCGCTGTGTAAGTAATTTGATTCCATTTTTCCCAAAAGTAGAGTTTTCCAGCTCAATCCCACTCAAGTTACCCTGCGGTCGCGACTTTGACGCAAAGAATTCCAATGGAAGAGGTTCCCACTATTGATCCAATAGTCCGATGCAAGAAGGTCCCACAATGATCCAACAATAATCAAACAATGATCCAACAAATGGTCAAGCAAATGGTCCCCAATACTCCAACAATGATCCAAAAATGATCCACCCTTGGCAAAAGGAAAACACAACATAAGTATTTGGTTTCCAACCCAATTACCACAGGGTCGGAGAAGAGCACAAGAGTCACAATTGAATCTCCGGACGTCTTGACGATACCAACATGAAAGAAGGAAGTGCACATGCACATAAATGGTCACATGGGGCATGTAAACGCTCCAACAAAGGCACCAAACCATGACCCGGTTAACTCTTACGATCAACAAACTAATCCAATCCAAATTACCAAATGAGCACTACACCATTGACACCGAGATCCACCTCTTGGGCTACGGATGGCCCGACGGCAATGTCATTTCCTTGTGCTCCCCCGCCCCTAGTGAGACCATCCATGTCAACAGGTAGAAGTAGAGTGAATTTCGTTTTACACTTTTGCATGCATCACTTTAAGTCCATAGAATGATGCCCATGCCCATGAATTCATTTGCATGTGGTCCGACCGGAAGAGTAGAATGAGTCTTACTTACGCTTGTGGGAATTTTTGCATTTGTTTTCGTTGCCGCACCAGTCCGATGTGAATCTAATGACCTAACTTGGCATAGGGTAGAGATTGAAAGGGCATATTTTCTTGGCATGTGTTGGAGAGTGCAAGTTCATATGCCCATGTATGTGAATTCCTAAATCTTCACCTTTGCCCGTGGGGTTGATTCATTGTATATCATTATGCACGTCTAAAGCAGCACGCAATAGGCCAATGGGCCTCCGGGCTATTCATGGGACCTAACCTCCACCCAAAAAGGGCACATGCATGGAGAGATGATCCCACCCCAAAGAGATCATGTGCATGGACAGTTGATCTCATCCCAGAGAGAGTGCATGCATGGAGAAAGACTCACGTAACCTTGCTCTAGGAGAGATATTCCTCGACCAAGCCCTTTGAGAGAGATTGCCTTGTCCATGATGAAAGAGTGTATCTTTGGGGAGAGAGCTTTGCCCAACGTTGAACCAAGAGAGCATGCATATGGAGAGACTTTCGCCGAGCCTTGACCCAAGAGGGCATGCATGCACTTGGGGTGGAGAGAGAGTTGCACCCTCGAGTCTAATCACAAGATGGCAAAACCAGGGCATGACTTCAATGAATATCTCCCAAGCCACGGGCTCTTGAACAAAGAGGGTTCCCAAGAGTCTCAAGGATCAAAGACAACGGTCACATGGCACATGGAATGGTCAATTTACGTCTTTTTTTTCGGGGGGGGGGGGGTTGGCAGTACTCCCGGCCGAGTTGAAACGTGAGTCTCAATTTACCTCTTGAGGAGAATGAGTAATTGGGAGAGAGAGTGAGGGAAAGCACCAAATCTACCCTTGGGAGAGAAGACATCATGTCCACCTTGGCCAGATTGATGGGCAGCACCGGTATTGAGTCACACCATGAAGAACAAAAATGACACATGCATGAATGAAAAATGCAACGTTAGCTCTTAGAATGCATTAAGGAGACCGCAATACAATTTGATCAATGTATTATCACGCGTGTCATTTGAAAACCCGCGTGAAAGAAACGTTGTTCACGAGGGTGCAGCCCCCCCATTGCGTTGATTGTCTCCTTCACTTGTGTCACCAGCATGTACTTGCTGCCTTTAAGCGGTAACAATTGACTTTCAAGGATTTGGACATACACATTGTAGTTATCCCTTGATGTCCTGATAGCATGATACCGCTCATGTCTACCATTGATCTCCTTGGGTTTAATTGCAGCGTTCGTCATGGTATGTGCCATGGGCACGTTGTCTAGTATTATACACGCAACGTGCGCATGATGATGCAAAATGGTCCTCAATTGCACTTAGGAAGCATGAAAAAAGGGAAGGAGGGAACGCACCTCTTGTGGCCAACGAAAGCAGCAACACGGAGAAACGAACATTGAAAATGCAACTCCAAAAAAGAGAAGGATACCCTCCTTAACCTCAACTGGAATACCACAAGGTGGATCACCCTCATACCCGTCACCAAAACGAATCCGTGCACTAAAACAAAAGAAATCTACTATTATAATTCGCTATTTGTGTTGCAGTGTACACCTAGTCGAGCCCAGAACACCGAGACGATGTTGTTCTACGGTGCAACAAATTTCCGTGTTCTGGCCACGGGGGGCGAAGCTGGTCGGGACACGACCCCAAAGGGGGGGGGGGGGGACCCCTCTACGGACCCCAAAATTGTCGCACGGAACAATGTGCTTTGTCGGCGCCGGAGGCGCCGGAGATTTGTTTTAGGCATACGGCACGGGGAATTTTTTTTGTTCGACCCTATGTGTCTCTACTCAAAGTACTCAGAATTTCGTGGATAAGTCAAAAATGGCTAAGGAGCACAATGTAGCCACCTTCCCCCCAAGTGGGCCACTTTTGATTCTGCCCCCCACTCTGAAGCGGAGGGGCTCCCCGAGGCGGCAGGGGTTATGTAGCCACCTTGCCCACAAGTGGGCCATTTCTGATTTTGTCCCCCGCTCTAAAGCGGAGGGGCTCCCCGAGGCGGCAGGGGTTATGTAGCCGCCTTGCCCACAAGTGGGCCACTTCTGATTCTGCCCCCCGCTCTGAAGCGATGGGGCTCCCCGAGGCGGCAGGGGTTATGTAGCCACCTTGCCCAGAAGTGGGCCACTTCTGATTTTGCCCCCCGCTCTGAACCGGAGGGGCTCCCCGAGGCGGCAGGGGTTATGTAGCCAACTTGCCCACAAGTGGGCCACTTCTGATTCTGCCCCCCGCTCTGAAGCGATGGGGCTCCCCGAGGCGGCAGGGGTTATGTAGCCACGTTGCCCACTTGTGGGCCATTTCTGATTTTGTCCCCCGCTCCGAAGCGGAGGGCCTCCCCGACGCGGCATGGGTTATGTAGCCACCTTGCCCACAAGTGGGCCACTATCGATTGTGTCCCCCGCTCTGAAGCGGAGGGGCTCCCCGAGGCGGTAGGGTAATGTAGCGAGCAAAACAATCAACAGTCACCGTGCGTCTTGTTAGCTTTGTGCGTTTGCGCGCTTGGACGGGGCCTGACGGAAAAGGTGCTGGGTTTGGGTCAACGAAGGGGGGGGGGGTGGGGTCCCCCCCCCCCTTCGGAGGGAGGTGGGGTCCCCCCTCCTACAGCCCCCCAAACTGTCGAACACCCCTGGGGTCACAGATTGGATGGCGGCCGCCCCCGTGGTTCTCACGCGTACCTAGGGTTGTTTACCTCCCAATGCTTTGTGTCCCCACTTTGTTGATTTGAAACGGACACACAAAGGGGGAACTAACCGGGTTCCTCCTCGCACCTTCTGATTGCATGAGTGTGCTTGTTGTGGCTATTTGTCACCTCTTTTGGAGATTGATATTCATGTAACCAAAGTGGCTGTCTCGTAGTGGTCCATGACTCTTGATATCAATGTTGAGGTTCTCATATTTGTTTGTTTGGTTTCACCCCTAAGAGACTCAATGTCCATTCGCGGTCCGGGTGTACATAACCTTACTTTCTTGTCGAACTCTTTCGTGACTTTCTAGGAGGCCGCCATCACCAATTCTCTCCCTCTCTCTCTCTCTCTCTCCCTCTCTCTCTCTCTCTTGCTCGCCCCCCCCCCCCCCCTCTCTCTCGCAAGGGGGGACATGTTTCCCCCCGTTTAGAGAAGATCTTGCATCTCAAAGAATTTGCAAAGCGTAATGCATACGGCGGGCACCATTTGGGTCAACGCTGAAGCATGCCAATGGTGCACAAGAAGCATTTGTGTTCGGTAGTGGTGTGGTGCAATGTGTGCTGGTGGCCAAGAAGTCCTCAAGGGTACAAGTGGCGGCCAAATTGTATGCTACTGGCAATTTCAAAACAAGCACCAAGACATTCTAGCAAGTCATGGATGGTTGATTGTCATAAGAAGATACCATCATTACAATCAGAGGTGGTATTCAAAATATTGTGACCCAACTGTCACCCTAGCACCGGTTGACCATTGACTTATCGAGCAAAGGGAGGTCCGGTGAGGCCTTTTTGCCGCTTCACAATGGTGATGAGCTACAGTATTTCGAACACATGTTGCGGTTTGTTGGCTCATGTGGCTATTATGGGTTGCGGTTTTGCCCACCCGTCGGCATAAGGCTGCAGTAGGGATGCTTGTATTGGTTGTGTGCCCCCGCATTTCCCTAGATAGGCAAACAACCAGAGACCCATGTAGAGGAATGGTGGAATTTCAAGCATCTTTTGGGAAATGTCGGTGCTCACTTCTTAATGGGTGTGCTTCTTAATTGGTGGGCATGTACTATAGCCCCGTCTCAAACTCGTGTCACATTGCCCTGTTAGGGCAACCAATTTGTCTCCAAGACCCTCTATAGGGACGTTTAGGGACATTGGCCCCACGTGCTGTGGCTAGCAACTTGGACAACCACAGCTTACGTACACAAGAATGTGTCATTGTGATACCAGTTTCTTGTGAGGGTCCAACCTGAACATCATCCGGTATTAACTGCACCTCAACCCCCTCAAAGGTATGCACACGAGGGAACAAAATAATTTTGCACTGCTTTGCACTATAGAGGGGAAAATATAAATAAATTACATTCTACTTCCGTTGATTTGAGGGTATCGAGCAAGTGAGTAAGAATCTGATTCGTTTGCAAAGAAAAGGGTGGTGGTCAATGAAATGGGGTCAATTTCAACAAAGAAGGAGGACAAAGTCCAAGGGTCCAAGAAGTTTCATGAGACTTAATGATTTTATTGACATGTGGTTGTTTTGGGTGGCTTGATATTTTGGGAGGCTTTGGTGACTTTATGGTTTGGTTTTTCCAAGGTGTTGGAAAGTTTTATATTCGTTCGTTATGCATGGGCCATCACCTCCATGGGTTAGATACATGCAAATCACATGCATAAATCTCGAAGACCAGTGATAGTTGTGCAAGTGGAGTCTGATTATCCTTGAGAGTTGGCGCCTCCAACCCCCTCCCCTCTATCCATCTCGCACGGTACAGTCTCTCAGGCGAATATATCTAGTGCCGGTAGTTGGGGTATGTGTTGGTACAACCCCTCCAACCTGAAAGATCCGATCCCCCCGCCCCCCGCTCCAAAGGTCAACCGACCCTCCTGGGCAATGGAGCCTCGGTAGCATATGTGAGTGTGTTGTCCATTGTTTGAGGCCATATGGAGACCCCTTGACCTCAAATTAATTGAACCCTCTTTTTTGTCGTCGGAGATGGTAGGGGGGCAATGCTTTGTCTAAAGATTGTATTTTCATTCGTATGTGTCATATGCTTAACCTCCTTTAAAAAACGGAGGCGAGGAGAGGGCTGGGTTGATAACCACCATGTGGGAAGTGGCAATTCTATTGATCTTTACAATTTCCTTTTTACACCTCGGTGGTGTCAACCTTGGTAAGACGGATCAAACAAAAAAGAAAAGCTCATGACTACAAGCGCACGGTTGCTCTTTTCGGTGTGAAATGCAATCGTTAATGAAAAAAATAAGTTTGTTGTGTGTATATTGTTGCACCTTGAGTATATTAAAGACGAATGAAACGTTCTTAGCCAGGTGGCACCTTGAATTCCAAGATGAACTTTCGTATACCACCCGCTTCGGTGCCCGCTACGGTACCAGCTGCGTTACAAGGACGGTAGATGGTCTGTTGCACCCTACATGCAAGATTACATGGTGCCAAGGAGTTGCAATTGCGAGGCAGCGGAGGCAACATGGTGAACACCAATAAAGCAAGCCATATCCAACAACACCACGGGTGTAATGATCATTACCGTTGACTCCTCCAAAACCTACTCTTACTATCCTCCACCACGCCCCCCCAAAAGATCC
>CAXIWF010001449.1:0-17000 GCA_964036045.1 Eutreptiella sp. 'Long Island Sound 2002' | reverse complement strand
CCAAGAAATCGGTTTCCTGGCCACCCAGGAATTCCTGGCCACCAAGGAAATCGGTTTCCTGGCCACCCAGGAATTCCTGGCCACCCAGTAAATCGGTTTCCTGGCCACGTGGGAAATTCGGTTTCCTGGCCACCCAGGAAATCCTGGCCACCCAGGAAATCGGTTTTCTGGCCAACCAAGAAATCCTGGCCACCCAGGAATTCCTGGTCACCGAGGAAATCGGTTTCCTGGCCACCCAGGAATTCCTGGCCACGCAAGAAATCGGTTTCCTGGCCACCCACGAGTTCCTGGCCACCCAGGAATTCCTGGCCACCCAGGAAATCGGTTTTCTGGCCACCCAGGAATTCTTGGCCACCCAGGAAATCGGTTTCCTGGCCACCCAGGAATTCCTGGCCACCCTAGAAATAGGTTTCCTGGCCACCCAGGAAATCCTGGCCACCCAGGAATTCCTGGCCACCCGAGAAATCGGTTTCCTGGCCACCCAGGAATTCCTAGCCACCCAGGGAATCGGTTTCCTGGCCACGCAGGAATTCCTGGCCACCCAGGAAATCGGTTTCCTGGCCACCCAGGAAATCCTGGCCACCCAGGAATTCCTGGCCACCCAGGAAATCGGTTTCCTGGTCACCCAGGAATTCCTGGCAAGCCAGGAAATCGGTTTCCTGGCCACCCAGGAAATCCCGGCCACCCAGGAATTCCTGGCCACCCAGGAAATCAGTTTCCTGGCCACCCAGGAATTCCTGGCCACCCAGGAAATCGGTTTCCTGGCCACCCAGGAATTCCTCGTCACCGAGGAAATCGGTTTCCCGGCCACCCAGGAAACCGGTTTCCTGGCCACCCAGGAATTCCTAGCCACCCAGGAAATCGGTTTGCTGGCCACCCAGGAATTCCTGGCCACCCAGGAAATCGGTTTCCTGGCCACCCAGGAATTCCTGGCCACCCAGGAAATCGGTTTCCTGGCCACCCAGGAATTCCTGGCCACCCTAGAAATAGGTTTCCTGGCCACCCAGGAAATCCTGGCCACCCAGGAATTCCTGGCCACCCAGGAAATCGGTTTGCTGGCCACCCAGGAATTCCTGGCCACCCTTGAAATCGGTTTCCCGGCCACACAGGAATTCCTGGCCACCCAGGAATTCCTGGCCACCCCAGGAAATCGGTTTCCTCGCCACCCAGGAAATCCTGGCCAGCCAGGAAATCGGTTTCCTGGCCACCCAGGAATTCCTGGCCACCCAGGAAATCGGTTTCCTGGCCACCCAGGAATTCCTGGCCACCCAGGAATTTCTGGCCACCCAGGAAATCGGTTTCCTGGCCACCCAGGAATTCCTGGCCACCCAAGAAATCGGTTTCCTGGCCACCCAGGAAATCCTGGCCACCCAGGAATTCTGGCCACCCAGGAAGTCGGTTTCCTGGCCACCGAGGAATTCCTGGCCAGCCAGGAAATCGGTTTCCTGGCCACCCAGGAAATCCTGGCCACCCAGGAATTCCTTGCCACCCAGGAAATCGGTTTCCTGGCCACCCAGGAATTCTTGGCCACCCAGGAAATCGGTTTCCTGGCCACCCAGGAATTCCTGGCCACCCAGGAATTCCTGGCCACCCAGTAAATCCTGGCCACCCAGGAATTCCTGGCCACCCAGGAAATCGGTTTCCTGGCCACCCAGGAATTCCTGGCCACCCAGGAAATCGGTTTCCTGGCCACGCAGGAATTCCTGGCCACCCAGGAAATCCTGGCCACCCAGGAAATCCTGGCCACCCAGGAATTCTTGGCCACGAGGGAAATAGGTTTCCTGGCCACCCAGGAAATCGGTTTCCTGGCCACCCAGGAAATCCTGGCCACCCAGGAATTCCTGGCCACCCACGAAATCGGTTTCCCGGCCACCCAGGAAATCCTGGCCACCCAGGAAATCGGTTTCCTGGCCACGCACGAATTCCTGGCCACCCAGGAAATCCTGGCCACCCAGGAAATCCTGGCCACCCAGGAATTCTTGGCCACGAGGGAAATAGGTTTCCTGGCCACCCAGGAAATCCTGGCCACCCAAGAAATCGGTTTTCTGGCCACCCAGGAAATCCTGGCCACCCAGGAAATCGGTTTCCTGGCCACCCAGGAATTCCTGGCCACCCAGGAAATCGGTTTCCTGGCCAACCAGGAAATCCTGGCCACCCAGGAATTCCTGGCCACCCAGGAAATCGGTTTCCTGGCCACCCAGAAATTCCTGGCCAGCCAGGAAATCGGTTTCCTGGCCACCCAGGAAATCCTGGCCACCCAGGAATTCCTGGCCACCCAGGAAATCGGTTTCCTGGCCACCCAGGAATTCCTGGCCACCCAAGAAATCGGTTTCCTGGCCACCCAGGAAGTCCTGGCCACCAAGGAAATCGGTTTCCTGGCCACCCAGGAATTCCTGGCCACCCAGGAAATCGGTTTCCTGGCCACGTGGGAAATCGGTTTCCTGGCCACCCAGGAAATCCTGGCCACCCAGGAAATCGGTTTTCTGGCCAACCAAGAAATCCTGGCCACCCAGGAATTCCTGGTCACCGAGGAGATCGGTTTCCTGGCCACCCAGGAATTCCTGGCCACCCAGGAAATCGGTTTCCTGGCCACCCAGCAAATCCTGGCCTCCCAATAATTCCTGGCCACCCAAGAAATCGGTTTCCTGGCCACCCACGAGTTCCTGGCCACCCAGGAATTCCTGGCCACCCAGGAAATCGGTTTCCTGGCCACCCAGGAATTCTTGGCCACCCAGGAAATCGGTTTCCTGGCCACCCAGGAATTCCTGGCCACCCTAGAAATAGGTTTCCTGGCCACCCAGGAAATCCTGGCCACCCAGGAATTCCTGGCCACCCAGGAAATCGGTTTCCTGGCCACCCAGGAATTCCTAGCCACCCAGGGAATCGGTTTCCTGGCCACCCAGGAATTCCTGGCCACCCTAGAAATAGGTTTCCTGGCCACCCAAGAAATCCTGGCCACCCAAGAATTCCTGGTCACCGAGGAGATCGGTTTCCTGGCCACCCAGGAATTCCTGGCCACCCAGGAAATCGGTTTCCTGGCCACCCAGCAAATCCTGGGCTCCCAATAATTCCTGGCCACCCAAGAAATCGGTTTCCTGGCCACCCACGAGTTCCTGGCCACCCAGGAATTCCTGGCCACCCAGGAAATCGGTTTCCTGGCCACCCAGGAATTCTTGGCCACCCAGGAAATCGGTTTCTTGGCCACCCAGGAATTCCTGGCCACCCTAGAAATAGGTTTCCTGGCCACCCAGGAAATCCTGGCCACCCAGGAATTCCTGGCCACCCAGGAAATCGGTTTCCTGGCCACCCAGGAATTCCTAGCCACCCAGGGAATCGGTTTCCTGGCCACGCAGGAATTCCTGGCCACCCAGGAAATCGGTTTCCTGGCCACCCAGGAAATCCTGGCCACCCAGGAATTCCTGGCCACCCAGGAAATCGGTTTCCTGGTCACCCAGGAATTCCTGGCCAGCCAGGAAATCGGTTTCCTGGCCACCCAGGAAATCCCGGCCACCCAGGAATTCCTGGCCACCCAGGAAATCGGTTTGCTGGCCACCCAGGAATTCCTCGTCACCGAGGAAATCGGTTTCCCGGCCACCCAGGAAACCGGTTTCCTGGCCACCCAGGAATTCCTAGCCACCCAGGAAATCGGCTTCCTGGCCACCCAGGAATTGCTGGCCACCCAGGAAATCGGTTTCCTGGCCACCCGGGAAATCCTGGCCTCCCAATAATTCCTGGCCACCCAGGAAATCGGTTTCCTGGCCACCCACGAGTTCCTGGCCACCCAGAAATTCCTGGCCACCC
The DNA here is from genome assembly GCA_964036045.1 of Eutreptiella sp. 'Long Island Sound 2002'. Classification (NCBI taxonomy): domain Eukaryota; phylum Euglenozoa; class Euglenophyceae; order Eutreptiales; family Eutreptiaceae; genus Eutreptiella; species Eutreptiella sp. 'Long Island Sound 2002'. Next base: position 13,199 of record CAXIWF010001449.1, on the reverse strand, counting down.
AGGAAATCGGTTTCCTGGCCACCCAGGAAATCCTGGCCACCCGGGAATTCCTGGCCACCGGGGAATTCCTGGCAACCCAGGAAATCGGTTTCCTGGCCACCCAGGAATTCCTGGCCACTCAGGAAATCGGTTTCCTGGCCACCCAAGAATTCCTGGCCACCCAGGAAATCGGTTTCCTGGCCACGAGGGAAATCAGTTTCCTGGCCACCCAGGAAATCCTGGCCACCCAGGAAATCGGTTTTCTGGCCAACCAAGAAATCCTGGCCACCCAGGAATTCCTGGTCACCGAGGAAATCGGTTTCCTGGCCACCCAGGAATTCCTGGCCACCCAGGAAATCGGTTTCCTGGCCACCCAGCAAATCCTGGCCTCCCAATAATTCCTGGCCACCCAAGAAATCGGTTTCCTGGCCACCCACGAGTTCCTTGCCACCCAGGAATTCCTGGCCACCCAGGAAATCGGTTTCCTGGCCACCCAGGAATTCTTGGCCACCCAGGAAATCGGTTTCCTGGCCACCCAGGAATTCCTGGCCACCCTAGAAATAGGTTTCCTGGCCACCCAGGAAATCCTGGCCACGCAGGAATTCCTGGCCACCCAGGAAATCGGTTTCCTGGCCACCCAGGAAATCCTGGCCACCCAGGAATTCCTGGCCACCCAGGAAATCGGTTTCCTGGTCACCCAGGAATTCCTGGCCAGCCAGGAAATCGGTTTCCTGGCCACCCAGGAAATCCCGGCCACCCAGGAATTCCTGGCCACCCAGGAAATCAGTTTCCTGGCCACCCAGTAATTCCTGGCCACCCAGGAAATCGGTTTCCTGGCCACCCAGGAATTCCTCGTCACCGAGGAAATCGGTTTCCCGGCCACCCAGGAAACCGGTTTCCTGGCCACCCAGGAATTCCTAGCCACCCAGGAAATCGGTTTCCTGGCCACCCAGGAATTGCTGGCCACCCAGGAAATCGGTTTCCTTGCCACCCGGAAAATCCTGGCCTCCCAATAATTCCTGGCCACCCAAGAAATCGGTTTCCTGGCCACCCACGAGTTCCTGGCCACCCAGAAATTCCTGGCCACCCAGGAAATCGGTTTCCTGGCCACCCAGGAAATCCTGGCCACCCAGGAATTCCTGGCCACCGGGGAATTCCTCGCAACCCAGGAAATCGGTTTCCTGGCCACCCAGGAATTCCTGGCCACTCAGGAAATCGGTTTCCTGGCCACCCAAGAATTCCTGGCCACCCAGGAAATCGGTTTCCTAGGCACCCACAAGTTCCTGGACACCCAGGAATTCCTGGCCATCCAGGAAATCGGTTTCCTGGCTACCCAGGAAATCCTGGCCGCCCAGGAATTCCTGGCCACCCAGGAAATCGGTTTCCTGGCCAACCAGGAATTCCTGGCCACCCAGGAATTCATGGCCACCCAGAAAATCGGTTTCCTGGCCACCCAGGAATTCCTGGCCACCCAGGAAATCGGTTTCCTGGCTACCGAGGAATTCCTGGCCACCCAGGAAATCGGTTTCCTGGCCAACCAGGAATTCCTGGCCACCCAGGAAATCGGTTTCCTGGCGACCCAGGAAATCCTGGCCACCCAAGAATTCCTGGCCACCCAACAAATCAGTTTCCTGGCCCCCCAGGAATTCCTGGCCACCCAGGAATTCCTGGCCACCCCAGAAATCGGTTTCCTGGCCACCCTGGACTTCCTGGCCACCCATGCATTCCCGGCCACCCAGGAATTCCTGGCCACCCAGGAAGTCGGTTTTCTGGCCACCCAGGACTTCCTGGCCACCCATGAACTCCCGGCCACCTACGAATTCCTGGCCACCCAGGAATTCTTGGCCACCCAGGAAATCGGTTTCCTGGCCACCCAGGAAATCGCTTTCCTGGCCACCCAGAAAACCGATTTCTGGCCACCTAGGAATTCCTGGCCACCCAGGAAATCGGTTTCCTGGCCATCCAGGAATTCTTGGCTACCCAGGAATTCCCGGCCACCCAAGAAATTGGTTTCCTGGCCACCCAGGAATTCCCCGCCACCCGGGAATTTCCTGGCCACCCAGGAATTTCTTGGCCACCAAGGAATTCGGTTTCCTGGCCAACCAGAAATTCCTGGCCACCCAAGAATTCCTGGCCACCCAGGAAATCGGTTTCCTGGCCACCCAGGAATTCCTGGCCACCCAGGAAATCAGCTTTCTGGCCACCCAGGAATTCCTGGCCACCCAGGAAATCGGTTTCCTGGCCACCGAGGAATTCCTGGCCACCAAGGAATTCCTGGCCACCCAGGAAATCGGTTTCGTGGCCACCCAGGAATTCCTGGCCACCCAGGAATTCCTGGCCACCCGGGAATTTCCTGGACACCCAGGAATTTCTTGGCCACCCAGGAATTCGGTTTCCTGGCCAACCAGAAATTCCTGGCCACCGAAGAATTCCTGGCCACCCAGGAAATCGGTTTCCTGGCCACCCAGGAATTCCTGGCCACCCAGGAAATCGGTTTCCTGGCCATCCAGGAAATCGGCTTCCTGGGCACCCAGAAAGTCCTGGCCACCCAAGAAATCGGTTTATTGGCCACCCTGGAATTCCTGGCCACCCAGGAAATCGGTTTCCTGGCCACCCAGGAATTCCTAGCCACCCAGGGAATCGGTTTCCTGGCCACGCAGGAATTCCTGGCCACCCAGGAAATCGGTTTCCTGGCCACCCAGGAAATCCTGGCCACCCAGGAATTCCTGGCCACCCAGGAAATCGGTTTCCTGGTCACCCAGGAATTCCTGGCCAGCCAGGAAATCGGTTTCCTGGCCACCCAGGAAATCCCGGCCACCCAGGAATTCCTGGCCACCCAGGAAACCGGTTTCCTGGCCACCCAGGAATTCCTAGCCACCCAGGAAATCGGTTTCCTGGCCACCCAGGAATTGCTGGCCACCCAGGAAATCGGTTTCCTGGCCACCCGGGAAATCCTGGCCTCCCAATAATTCCTGGCCACCCAGGAAATCGGTTTGCTGGCCACCCAGGAAATCCTGGCCACCCGGGAATTCTTGGCCACCGGGGAATTCCTGGCAACCCAGGAAATCGGTTTCCTGGCCACCCAGGAATTCCTGGCCACTCAGGAAATCGGTTTCCTGGCCACCCAAGAATTCCTGGCCACCCAGGAAATCGGTTTCCTGGCCACGAGGGAAATCAGTTTCCTGGCCACCGAGGAAATCCTGGCCACCCAGGAAATCGGTTTTCTGGCCAACCAAGAAATCCTGGCCACCCAGGAATTCCTGGTCACCGAGGAAATCGGTTTCCTGGCCACCCAGGAATTCCTGGCCACCCAGGAAATCGGTTTCCTGGCCACCCAGCAAATCCTGGCCTCCCAATAATTCCTGGCCACCCAAGAAATCGGTTTCCTGGCCACCCACGAGTTCCTTGCCACCCAGGAATTCCTGGCCACCCAGGAAATCGGTTTCCTGGCCACCCAGGAATTCTTGGCCACCCAGGAAATCGGTTTCCTGGCCACCCAGGAATTCCTGGCCACCCTAGAAATAGGTTTCCTGGCCACCCAGGAAATGCTGGCCACGCAAGAATTCCTGGCCACCCAGGAAATCGGTTTCCTGGCCACCCAGGAAATCCTGGCCACCCAGGAATTCCTGGCCACCCAGGAAATCGGTTTCCTGGTCACCCAGGAATTCCTGGCCAGCCAGGAAATCGGTTTCCTGGCCACCCAGGAAATCCCGGCCACCCAGGAATTCCTGGCCACCCAGGAAATCGGTTTCCTGGCCACGCACGAATTCCTGGCCACCCAGAAAATCGGTTTCCTGGCCACCCAGGAATTCCTCGTCACCGAGGAAATCGGTTTCCCGGCCACCCAGGAAACCGGTTTCCTGGCCACCCAGGAATTCCTAGCCACCCAGGAAATCGGTTTCCTGGCCACCCAGGAATTGCTGGCCACCCAGGAAATCGGTTTCCTGGCCACCCGGGAAATCCTGGCCTCCCAATAATTCCTGGCCACCCAGGAAATCGGTTTCCTGCCCACCCACGAGTTCCTGGCCACCCAGAAATTCCTGGCCACCCAGGAAATCGGTTTCCTGGCCACCCAGGAAATCCTGGCCACCCAGGAATTCCTGGCCACCGGGGAATTCCTGGCAACCCAAGAAATCGGTTTCCTGGCCACCCAGGAATTCCTGGCCACTCAGGAAATCGGTTTCCTGGCCACCCAAGAATTCCTGGCCACCCAGGAAATCGGTTTCCTAGGCACCCACAAGTTCCTGGCCACCCAGGAATTCCTGGCCACCCAGGAAATCGGTTTCCTGGCTACCCAGGAAATCCTGGCCACCCAGGAATTCCTGGCCACCCAGGAAATCGGTTTCCTGGCCAACCAGGAATTCCTGGCCACCCAGGAATTCATGGCCACCCAGGAAATCGGTTTCCTGGCCACCCAGGAATTCCTGGCCACCCAGGAAATCGGTTTCCTGGCTACCGAGGAATTCCTGGCCACCCAGGAAATCGGTTTCCTGGCCACCCAGGAATTCCTGGCCACCCAGGAAATCGGTTTCCTGGCCAGCCAGGAAATCCTGGCCACCCAAGAATTCCTGGCCACCGAAGAAATCAGTTTCCTGGCCCCCCAGGAATTCCTGGCCACCCAGGAATTCCTGGCCACCCCAGAAATCGGTTTCCTGGCCACCCAGGACTTCCTGGCCACCCATGAATTCCCGGCCACCCAGGAATTCCTGGCCACCCAGGAAATCGGTTTTCTGGCCACCCAGGACTTCCTGGCCACCCATGAACTCCCGGCCACCTACGAATTCCTGGCCACCAAGGAATTCTTGGCCACCCAGGAAATCGGTTTCCTGGCCACCCAGGAAATCGGTTTCCTGGCCACCCAGGAAACCGATTTCTGGCCACCTAGGAATTCCTGGCCACCCAGGAAATCGGTTTCCTGGCCATCCAGGAATTCTTGGCTACCCAGGAATTCCCGGCCACCCAGGAAATCGGTTTCCTGGCCACCCAGGAACTCCCCGCCACCCGGGAATTTCCTGGCCACCCAGGAATTTCTTGGCCACCAAGGAATTCGGTTTCCTGGCCAACCAGAAATTCCTGGCCACCCAAGAATTCCTGGCCACCCAGGAAATCGGTTTCCTGGCCACCCAGGAATTCCAGGCCACCCAGGAAATCGGCTTTCTGGCCACCCAGGAATTCCTGGCCACCCAGGAAATCGGTTTCCTGGCCACCGAGGAATTCCTGGCCACCAAGGAATTCCTGGCCACCCAGGAAATCGGTTTCGTGGCCACCCAGGAATTCCTAGCCACCCAGGAATTCCTGGCCACCCGGGAATTTCCTGGACACCCAGGAATTTCTTGGCCGGCCAGGAATTCGGTTTCCTGGCCAACCAGAAATTCCTGGCCACCGAAGAATTCCTGGCCACCCAGGAAATCGGTTTGCTGGCCACCCAGGAATTCCTGGCCACCCAGGAAATCGGTTTCCTGGCCATCCAGGAAATCGGCTTCCTGGCCACCCAGAAAGTCCTGGCCACCCAAGAAATCGGTTTATTGGCCACCCTGGAATTCCTGGCCACCCAGGAAATCGGTTTCCTGGCCACCCAGGAATTCCTGGCCACCAAGGAATTCCTGGCCACCCAGGAAATCGGTTTCCTGGGCACCCAGGAAATACTGGCCACCCAAGAAGTCCTGGCCACCCAGGAAATCGGTTTCCTGGCCACCCAGGAAATCGGTTGCTTGGCCACCCAGGAATTCCTCGCCACCCAGGAAATCGGTTTCCTGGCCACCCACGAATGCCTGGCCACCCAAGGGTTCTTGGCCACCCAGGAAATCGGTTTCCTGACCACCAAGGAATGCCTGGCCACCCAAGAATTCTTGGCCAGCGAGGAAATCGGTTTCCTGGCCACCCACGAATTCCTGGCCACCCAGGAAATCGGTTTCCTGGCCACCCAGGAATTCCTGGCCACCCGGGAAATCGGTAGCCTGGCCACCCAGGAATTCCTAGCCACCAAGGAATTCCTGGCCACCCAAGAAATTGATTTCCTGGCCAGCCAGGAATTTCTTGGCCACCCAGGAAATCGGTTTCGTGGCCACCAAGGAATTCCTGGCCACCTAGGAATTTCGTGGCCACCCAGGAAATCGGTTTCCTGGCCACCAAGGAATTCCTAGCCACCCAGGAAATCGGTTTCCTGGCCATCCACAAATTCCTGGCCACCCAAGAAATCGGTTTATTGGCCACCCTGAAATTCCTGGCCACTTTCCTGGGCACCCAGTAATTCCGGGCCACCCAGGAACTCGGTTTCCTGGCCACCCAGGAAATCCTGGCCACCCAGGAATTCCTAGCCACCCACGAAATCGGTTTCCTGGCCACCCAGGAAGTCCTGGCCACCCAAGAAATCGGTTTATTGGCCACCCTGGAATTCTTGGCCACCCAGCAAATCGGTTTCCTGGCCACCCAGGAATTCCTAGCCACCCAGGAAATCGGTTTCCTGGCCACCCAGGAAATCCTGGCCACCCAGGAATTCCTGGCCACCAAGAAATTCTTCGCCACCGAGGAAATCGGTTTCCTGGCCACCCAGGAAATACTGGCCACCCAGGAATTCGTGGCCACCCAAGAAATCGGTTCCCTGGCCATCCAGGAATTCCTGGCTACCCACGAAAGCCTGGCCACCAAGGAAGGCCTGGCCACCCAGGAAATCGGTTTCCTGGCCACCTAGGAATTCCTGGCCACCCAGGAAATCGGTTTCCTGGCCATCCAGGAATTCTTGGCTACCCAGGAATTCCCGGCCACCCAGGAAATCGGTTTCCTGGCCACCCAGGAATTCCCGGCCACCCGGGAATTTCCTGGCCACCCAGGAATTTCCTGGCCACCCAGGAATTCGGTTTCCTGGCCACCCAGGAATTCCTGGCCACCCAGGAAATCGGTTTCCAGGCCATCCAGGAAATCGGTTCCCTGGCCACCCAGGAATTCCTGGCCACCCAGGAAATCGGTTTCCTGGCCATCCAGGAAATCGGCTTCCTGGCCACCCAGGAATTCCTGGCCACCCAGGAAATTGGTTTCTTGGCCACCTAGGAATTCTTGGCCACCTAGGACATCGGTTTCCTGGCCACCGAGGAATTCCTGGCCACCCAGGTATTCCTGGCCACCAAGAAAATCGGTTTCGTGGCCACCGAGGAATTCCTAGCCACCCAGGAAATCGGTTTCCTGGCCACCCAGGAATTACTGGCCACCCCAGAAGTCCTGGCCACCCAGGAAATCGGTTTCCTGGCCACCCAGGAAATCGATTTCCCGGGCACCCAGGAATGCCTGGCCACCCAAGAATTCCTGGCCACCCGGGAAATCGGTTTCCTGACCACCCAGGAATGCCTGGCCACCCAAGATTTCTTGGCCACCCAGGAAATCGGTTTCCTGGCCACCCACGAATTCCTGGCCACCCGGGAAATCGGTAGCCTGGCCACCCGGGAATTCCTGGCCACCAAGGAATTCCTGGCCACGCAAGAAATTGATTTCCTGGCCACCCAAAAAAAACGGTTTCCTGGCCACCAAGGAATTCCTGGCCACCCAGGAATTTCCTGGCCACGCAGGAAATCGGTTTCCTGGCCACCCAGGAAGTCCTGGCCACCCATGAAATCGGTTTATTGGCCACCCTGGAATTCCTGGCCACCCAGGAAATCGGTTTCCTGGCCACCCACGAATTCCTGGCCACCCAGGAAATCGGTTTCCTGGCCACCAAGGAATTCCTGGCCACCCAGGAAATCGGTTTCCTGGCCACCCAGGAATTTCTTGGCCACCCAGGAAATCGGTTTCCTAGCCACCCAGGAATTCCTGGCCACCCAGGAAATCGGTTTCCTGGCCACCCAGGAAATCCTGGCAACCCAGGAATTCCTGGCCACCCAGGAAATCGGTTTCCAGGCCACCCAAGAATTCCTGGCCACTCAGGAAATCGGTTTCCTTCCCACCCAGGAATTCGAGGCCGGCCAGGAAATCGGTTTCCTTGCCACCCAGGAATTCCTGGCCACCCAGGAAATCGGTTTCCTGGCCACCCAGGGATTCCTGGCCACCCAGGAAATCGGTTTCCTGGGTGCCCAGGAGGTCCTGGGTGGCCTTGAATTCCTGGGTGGCCAGGAATTCCTGGCCACCCACGAAATCGGTTTCCTGGCCACCCAGGAATTCCTGGCCACGCAGGAATTTCTTGGCCATCCATGACTTTCCTGGCCGGCCGGGAATTCCTAGCCACGCAGGAAATCGGTTTCCTGGCCACCCAGGAATTCCTGGACACCAAGGAAATCGGTTTCCTGGCCACCGGGGCATTCCTGGCCACCCAGGAAATCGGTTTCCTGGCAACCTAGGAATTCCTGGCCACCCACGACATCGGTTTCATGGCCACCGAGGAATTCCTGGCCACCCATGAATTCTTGGCCACCCAGGAAATCGGTTTCCTGGCCACCCAGTAATTCCTTGCCACCCTGGAATTCCTTGCCCCCCAGGAATTACTGGCCACCCAGGAAATCGGTTTCCTGGCCAACTAGGAATTCCTGGCCACCCGGGAAATCGGTTTCCTGGCCACCCAGGAATTCCTGGCCACCCAGGAAATCGGTTTCCTGGCCACCCAGGCATTCCTGGCCACCCAGGAAATCGGTTTCCTGGCCACCTAGGAATTCCTGGCCAGCCACGACATCGGTTTCCTGACCACCGAGGAATTCCTGGCCACCCAGGAAATCGGTTTCCTGGCCACCCAGGAATTCCTTGCCACCCAGGAATTCCTTGCCACCCAGGAATTACTGGCCACCCAGGAAATCGGTTTCCTGGCCAACTAGGAATTCTTGGCCACCCAGGAAATCGGTGGCCACCCAAGAAATCGGTTTCCTGGCCACCCAGGAATTCCTGGCCACCCAGCCGCCGTTCTGTGGGGGGTGGTGTGTTGTGTTTCATAAATGCAACGAGGGTTCACCACAGGTTGAGCAATCCCCGCACCAAGAAGAGTGGGCGCCATCATGTGGGATATGCCACGAAACATACCGCTGGCCATCCTAGGTGGCATGTCGCTTTAACCGTTCCCAGAGACGCCCTCGTGCTTCCTCTCTGGTACAAGGCATGCAACGGGATGCATATACAATCCACTTTTGACTGACTGTGACATCATGAGGACTATAGCTCAGAAACCGCTGCATTGCTTTTTGGCAAGCCCGTACTGCTGTACTTTTGTCATGGCCACATAGAACGCTGATTTGTAACCATGATGTCACAGACATGAGGTATTCACTCCAACCGGACAGGAAAGGACGGCACTTCATTAAAACACCTGTGAATAGATTGCTGACACTGGTCTCGGTCACAGCCCATGGGGATTGCAATGGGGCACCTTGTTTTAAATGCCATGACGCTGTCAGAGCAGATGGATGCAAGTACACCGTGCCCCAGCCACAGTGCCGTTCCATAGCTATACCTAAAGCATATAGATCCCCGTCCATACATGTCAACTGACAATCAGGCACGTGTTCACTGATGCAAGGATACAGTACTCGCAACGATCAAGCTTGCTGCAGTAACTTGCAAACATCAGGCATTGCCCAACAAGCACCTGGGCCTTTAGCCCCCCCCCCCCGGGGTGGGGGGGGGGGGCGTACACCACTCCCGAGCTGCCAATTCTCGTATAACCCGACTAAAAATTTTCTTCAGCACCTGTGATTTCCTATTGATTTCTTATTGTTCATGGGCCAAGTGACGGTCCCCCCCCCTTGGGGGAGGCTAGGAAAGGGGGGGGGGGGTTGGACAAGGGGGGGGTTGGACAAGGGGGGGGCTGGACAGGGGGGGGGGAGAAAGCAACGGGTACAGAGCTCACCTGTGCCACCGTGTCACAGGCATATGGTCTTCGCCACAAACTTCAGTTCAATGTAATGTGTGACCTGCTGCTTTGCAGTACCCCTCAAGCGTGGGCTGAATGTTGCCTTGAGCTCACCGCGGTCAGCGGTTATCGAATGTTTCTTGGCCCGTTTGGATAGGCCTACAAACTTACACCATTCACTGGGTCGGTTAGGCAGGCATCCCAGAGTTGCAAAAAGCGACAACTCCACGGCAGGCCAACCGGGACCTGGGCTTGAACCCGTGATCTGTGGCGTGTGTGTGCAGTGCATTTCCGGTTTGCTGCTTGGCCATCACCAATATAACCGTCTTCCCAACCGCCCGCTCCCGTTTCCCAATTTACCTCCCTGGGGTTCGAATTGTCCGACGGTTCATATCTCGATGAACCGAAGCCTGGAGGCTGGGCCCGCCCCATCGCCTCCACGGGAGGCTCCGCCGGACCTGGCCTCCAATCCCGAGAGCACCGTGTGCTCAGTGCATTTCAGGTATGCTCCTCCCTTATAGTGTGTTTGCTGCTGCTCGTGGGTTGGGTTGAAATGTTTGTACAAAAAACAAAGTGGCTGTCCGGAGGGAGTTTTCTATGGACCATGTATCCAAACCCATCAACTATGAGTCCCCCAGGTTTCGAACCTGCCCCCAGGGAACTCAGGGCTGGGTGGCTGTCCACTATAGTGCCACGACAATGTGCCCATTTTCCATGCATTCGTTCTCATACCTTTTGTCCAGTTTCGGTGTTCGGGATGTTCGGGGCTTCCCGATCATCCTTGGGGTTCGAACCCTCGTCTGGAGGACTGACGTTGAGTGTTGTGCCATTGTGCTACTGTGCTATCTCTGTATGCCTGGAGAGAGGGGCATGGGGGGGGAGGGGTAGGGGACAGCTCCTGTCTGTTTCTGTGTTTTGGACCTCTGACTTCTGTAGAAAAGTCAGACTCAGATCCCATCGTGGAGGATGGGGCTTGCATCAATTCACTCTTGGTACTTGTGGATCGCGCCCAAGTGAAGCGCGGGAGAGGGAAGCTTGGGCCAGGCTGGGCCTCCCCCCTTTCCCCATCTGGGGGGGGGGGGGGGTTGGTGCGCCTCTTTTTGTGGTGTTTTCTGGTGTCACTGACATCTGCACTGCAATCGGTTCCCTCTGTCCATCCATGTGGCTTGCTGTCATCAGAGGGGGGGGGTACATCGATGATGGCCGGCCCGTATGTGCAGTGGTTCATTGGGTGCCCGTGTCTGTGACCTGCTGATGATCGTTCCTCGCGTGATCCTCATCGAGGCAGCAGTCTCAGGCCGCCTACATCCACTATATAAGTACGCTCACACCTTTTGGACTGCAAAGCATGGCACTCCTTTGGCCTTACCCTGGGATGCGGCACTTTGGTTTCAACTGTAGGGGAGGGTCCGACAGGGGGAGGGGGTGTTAGCAGAGTTTTCCTTAAGGGGGGTGTGACCTAATTCCTTAAGGGGGGGTGGTGGGGTGGGGGTTTCCAAGGGGGGTGGGGGGGGTGCCCCCCCCCCCACCCCCAGAGACCCTGAGTTGTTCGAGGCGCCGCAGGTGCCGAAGGCATTTTTGGCCTAAACTGATTTGCGCCGAAGGGCACCAGAGGAAAATTTTGATTAGCTGAAGACCCGGAGAAAGATTTGCCCGATCACTTAAGGGGGGGGGGGTCCGAGGGGGGTGGGTGGGGGGTGTCAGACCCCCACACGGGAGATGCTGAGGTGTTACGCAAAACGCCGCCCACGCCGCCCGACTTCTCGCTTTGACATGAATGAGTGGCCCTCATACGGCCAAAAACGCCGGCGGGGGGGTCCGTTTGTGTCGCGACGCAACGGGGGAGCGTTCCCCCGGCGCGCCCCCTCCGTCAGCCCTACGAGGGATGCATTGGAAGGGAGGGGGCCTCAGAGGCAGCCCCAGAGGCGGTTAGGCAGGCGGTTGGAGGAGGTTGCCAAAGCGGTTGGGGGCGGTTACTGTCGGTTACAAATGCCATTGAAGCCGGCACTTGGCGTCAGGGGGACAGTGGCTGGGCATAGGCTGGGCGCCCTGGAGGGGGGGAGGGGGGGTGCTCTTCCCCTTCCAATGCATCCCTCGGCCCCACCCACTGCCCACCGTCAGGGCACGCGCGCACGGGCCCCCGGGCCCCGGACAAGGGCATACGATCATGAGCGGGGGCTCCTCGGGGACCCCCGCGGACTTCTTTGCCCAGGAGGTGCCGGCGGTCGAGGGGGTGCCCGCGGCGGCCGGGGCGTAGCGGTGGCGCATGTTGAGGGCGGAGCCGACCGGCTGATGGGCGTGCAGGCCTTGCGCTGCGCGGCGGAACGGGGGGTGGGGGCAGGGGGTGCGCGCGTCGCGGGGTTGCGAGGGGAATGGCCCCGCGGGTCGGAGTCCCGGGGAAAGGGCGGTGTACTCCGTGTGCCAAGGGGGGAATCCTTGCACTGCGCGCGCACGTCGCGCGCACTGCGCGCTACTGCTAGAGTAGGTCCTCCCTCAAGAACCCCAAGGCACAACCCTTCCAAATGCCCCCAAATTTAGGTCACCCAAACTGCCCTAGCTAAAGACAAATGCAAGCTACCTTCCCCTCACAGAAGACATCATGCAAAGTTGCAGAAAGACACACACATATCCTCTTTTCTGTTCAATTGTCAACTAAATACAAAATCAGAATGCTTCGGAGTGGCGGCATTTGAAAGCTCACGCACCCTACCAGCTAGTGCCAAGGCCTCATATGTGTCCACCTCATCCTCAACTGGACCGGGGGGCAAAGTGGCTTATAGGAGGGAATCCACGTCAAACTCCGGTCTCCACTTGTGGTACAACCACGCATCCTTATCAGCAGTGATGCGGCCTCGCATAGGGCATTCGACTGTGGTCAGGCAAAAACCGGGGAGTCCGTCACCCGAACTCAAGGGCCGACACCAAAGTGTGGGAGTCCATGGTGGGGATGAGCAAAAAAGTGTGAAAAGGGGCGGAAATGGGTGAAAGTGGGTGAAAATCCAAAAATGCCATATCCCCAATGTGGAAGAAGCATCAAAACCTACGCTAGGGGCAGCAATTATGCCCCCTAGTATCACAAAGTATGGGTCTCCAGTACGGCTGGACGCCCAAATAGTTGCACTGCACCCGCACTGCGCCCGCACTGCGCGCGCATTGCGCTTAAGGCGCCCCCAAGGGGAGGGGGGGTTCAAGAAGGGGGGGGTTTGGTGGTGCCCGATGGACGTCGGGGAACGTTTGCCTCAGCCACGGAGCACGAGACGGTTTTGTACAGACTTGCCACTAGCATCTGCCGGCTCAGACATGATCAGATGAAGCAGGGTCCTACTGAGCCATACGCTGGACGCAGCACGTTCCTAGTGAGTTCTGGTGGTGCGGGGGGCAGGTATTACTGAGTGGCCTT
>CAXIWF010001448.1:0-13541 GCA_964036045.1 Eutreptiella sp. 'Long Island Sound 2002' | reverse complement strand
CCTCTCCGGAATCAAACCCTGATTTCCCGTTACCCGTGATAGCCATGGTGGTCCACTACACCACCAACCAGAGCTGATAGGTCAGAGACTCACACTGTGGAGCATTCATGGTAGAACCATCTTTGCCATCACAGAAAACGGCCTGAATCACCCTTGCACGCTGCCCTGTACGGGCGCAGGTCTTGATATCGGCCAACTGCCAGTGACCCTGAACGGGCCACAGCTCTGAGCTTCCATGTATTAGCCACCCAGTTGAGGTGAATATCCGGACCGATGTCACAGGGGACCACGAGGGCCCCAAGCAACCAGTGCACAGTCATCAGATTGTCGCCGGTGTAATGAGCCATTCACAGATTCACTCTCAATCCCATGTATTCTGACACTTGCATGGCTTAGTCCTTGAGAGAAGCATATGACAACTGGCAGGATCAACCAGAATCACTCGACTGCATCATGCCCAGGAGCGACCATCGAACCCCATGAAGGGGCGTCAATGGCCTCTCCACGGTGGCTTGCCGTGAGCCACGCCCTCCGACGGACGCCCCGTGGAGGAGCCAATCCGTCGGTGACTGCATCAAACCACGGAGAACCGGAGCTCTCCAAGCGCCCGTGCATGTGCATGCACGGGCCGCGTCTCGGAACCCGCCGGAGATGGACTCCGGCGGGGGGCGATCTCGGATCCATGGCCAGAGGTGGCGCGCACCCCATGGCCGACAGCCAAGGCTGTACCAACTCACGATCGAATGCCTCTGCATCATCTCCGTTGCCCCGCCGCAGGGCAGCCTCGCGAGGGCTGCGCCGCAGCGGGATCGATACAACCAGAACGGGTCTTATCCACGTGGGGGCTGGGTTGATTTGTATAGCGGAGGTTGCAGCCTGCCTCACGCTGTGACCCAGGATCGCCTCCGGCGGTCTCGGGGCCGGGGCGCCATGCGACGCCGCCGGGGGCCTCCCCTTACATAGTAACAAACGGGCCCCGCGGAACGGGAGCTTTCCTCGCGCGATTCGGCCGGGCGAGCCGAAACGGGGATCCATGAAGGCTGCACAGGACATCCGGCTGGGATGGTGACGGGCTGACCCAGGATCGCCTCCGGCGGTCTCGGGGCCGGGGCGCCATGCGACGCCGCCGGGGGCCTCCCCTTACATAGTAACAAACGGGCCCCGCGGAACGGGAGCTTTCCTCGCGCGATTCGGCCGGGCGAGCCGAAACGGGGGATCCATGAAGGCTGCACTGGGCAAGCACTGGAATCACCACGTGGAGGCCTGCTCCGCGCGATGATCCCAGTGCCAGCCCTTGACCAGAGGCAGAGAACCCACAGCATGCGGGGCCACTGCGGCTCACAGGCTCGGACCGGTACTAGTCTCATACGATTCATCTCCGGTGAAGCAACTTCCTCGCCTTAGTACACCAGCCCATGAGAGTCACGTGATATGCATGCGGGACCGTGTCCAAAGAGGCATGCACAATGGTAGGCCCGGAAGCCCACCATCAATGTCACGCTATCTCATGCAACCTTGCCGCGGAATGTTTCGACTGCATCACTGCTGACTGGAGGGCGATGCCTCGGATCCAAAACCATAGAAAGCCATGCGATTGTCCAATCACGTCATCTTGCCTCCTCCGACCGGAGGCGTGCGCTGCTCTCGCTGTGCCGCGGCGAGGCCTCCGTGGGCCCTTCGAAGGACGTCACCAGAGACTGAAGCCCAGGCCTCTTCACGGCATTCGAGACGCACGCCCCGGCATTGGCCATCGGAGATCCAACCCCGCGCGGAACGCAGGGCACGCTAGCCTTATTTGACAGTGCTTGTCCAAAGTTCGGTATGCGGAGGCGATCGGGCACTGAGCCCCATGGGGTGTTTGTCGGACACTCTGGTACAGGATGCACCGAGTCGCACGAAGCCATGCGCTCGGATGCTGCTGCCCCATGGGGTGTGCACACGCCGGGTGCCCGGTTCAGACTTAGATGCTTTCAGCCAATATCCGCCATGTGTAGACTAGCAAGCCCCGGCCGCTCAGCCGACCACAGAAACCAGAGGCATGGCACGAGGGTTCCTCTCGTACTACCACGCGCTGCCGTCGTCAAACCCAATCATCACAAGTGTGAAGGCAATCGCGAAGGATCGCCGTCGAGAAGCAAACCGTGCTCATCGGGAGTTCTGAAGACAGAATAGCGGCCGTTGCAGGAGGGTAAAACCAACCTGTCTCACGACGGTCTAAACCCAGCTCACGTTCCCTGTTGGTGGGTGAACAATCCAACTCTTCTACTCGGCTGCAGGTGAGAAGCTAGGAAGAGCCGACATCGAAGGATCAAAAAGCAACGTCGCTTCGAACGCTTGGCTGCCACAAGCCAGTTATCCCTGTGGTAATTTTTCTGACACCTCTGGCTTCAATATCCGGAACTCGCGTGCTTGACCAAAGGATCGCAAGGCCACGCTTGCACATTGTGGACTCTTACTGAAAGTGACTGCATCAGCAGTGCCTTTGACCTGCTCCTCTGTGAGGGGTTTCCGTCCCGCCTGAGCAGTGCTTCGGGACACCTGCGTTGTCCTGTAACAGGTGTGCCGCCCCAGCCAAACTCCCCATCTGAGCAGTGTCCCGAAGCTGCGGCGAACAAAGCACCTGGGTCGCACACGGGCCCGAGGGCCCGGAACTGTGCTTGGCACACGAAGCGGTGAGGCCGTGAGGCACGACGCAAGGGACGTGCCTCTAGGTCGGGCACCAAGAGGTGCCAGCGGCTGCCGTACCCGAATCATCCGATTAGTAAAGCGGCTGTGGAGGTAGTGGTATTTCATTGCAAGCTTGCGCGTAGCAGCGCGGAGCCTCATCATATCCAGAAGGACGGAAGAGCCGACAGTCGAGATGGCCGCGAAGGCCATGATCAATGCCATGAGTTGGCGCGCACTTCCCACCTGTGCTACACCCTCCATGCTGCTGCACTCTGTCAGACTAGAGTCAAACTCAACAGGGTCTTCTTTCCCCGCTGGAACACCCAAGCCCGTTCCCTTGGCGGTTGGTTCACCAGCCAGCATCTAGGGACAGCAGGAATCTCGTTGATCCATTCATGCGCGTCAATAATCAGTCGACGAGGCATTTGGCTACCTTAAGAGAGTCATAGTTACTCCCGCCGTTTACCCGCGCTTGGCTAAATCTCTTTGCATTGACAATCAGAGCACTGGGCAGAAGTCACCTCGCGGAACCAGCCAGCAGGTCCCATCGCAAAGCTGTGTTTCAATTAAACAGTCAGATTCCCCTGCGTAGTACACAGTTCCGAGTAGACCACACGTGGGTGCCACGGATGGGGCCGACGTCTCAGGTCGGCCATCTCCCCGCCCACGGGAACTGAAGCCAGGCCGCACCCGAAGGCACAGCCTCTCTTCTTTGCACACCCAAAGCTCCGTGCCTCCACCCAAGAGCCGCGGCGGGGCGTGCTTGGCCGTTCCGAGGCACAAGGATCACGCCCGCTGGAGAAGCGGCCTTCGGCTGAGGTGGGGCCTGGACGCCCACGGCCAGAGGACGGCTGGGAAGCCAGCCCTGGCACAGGACAACCAAGCCCCGGAGGGTTCCGTGCAATCCCGACGGGCAGGCCTGACACCCTGGCCCTTGGAGCCACCGCATCTTCCGAAGGTACACAACCAGTTTGCCGATTTCCCTTAGCTGCATTTGCACTGTTGACCAGCGGCGTCTAGCCGAAGAGACCAGCTGCGGTGATTCGGTACGGAGCCATTCCAATCGGATCAGAGCCCCCAGATGGGGGCTTGTCCCGGTTTGGTCACCAAGGGTTCACGCTTTGTTGCACAACTTCGCAGGGCGTTCCATGGAGTCGGTGGCCACCAAAGGCATGGCGCATTCCGGGTCGGCCGAGGCCAAACCCTCAGAGCAGGGCACGCGTAAGTCCAATGGTACCAATGCAGCACCATCTTGCCAAGCAGAGAGCTATGTCGCCATGCAGCATGTCAGTGGATAGCCCACACACTCCAGCTGTCAGATGGAAAAGACAACTCCACAGGGGCGCCACCGAGACGCGGCCCCGCAGCACCGGACTTGAGAACACCAGCGTTGCCACTGGCCCTTCCCAGCAATCTCTCCGAGAAAGCGTTCTGAGTATCATCAGCCAAGACCCTGGTACCAGCGTGTCGGAATATTAGATTCGTCTGCCTGTTCGCCACTCCTGCAAGGCAGAGCCCTGGCACCGAGCTTCACCCGAAGGGCACAGCGCCGCGCACCCCATGGCACCCAGTGGGGGACCAGCACGGCGCCAGCCGCGGGACGGGCGACCCGGAGCCAGAGGCCCCGAACTTTGCAGCCTTTGCCGTATCCGTGAGCATTGCCATCTGGCTTACAATCGACTGACCCATATTCAACGGCTGTTGGTATGGAAGCCTGCTCCACTCCAGTCCTCAACCACTCAGGCCAGCAGCAGGCCTCTGCAAGAGAGAGCCTGCATGAGCCACCAGAAAGAATACTCGCTACTGCAACCAAGATCTGCACCAAGGGATACTTCCCTCCGGGTCACCCCGGAGCCAGCACCGCGAACCCTTGCGTCTCGCCTACGCACTGCTGCACCTGCCCTGCTGCCACAGCAGCGGCGCGGTGTAAGTCAAACAACGCCTCTGGCTTGAGCATCATCCATTTTCGAAGCTGCCCGCTTCGGCAGGTGGGTTGTTACACACTCCTAAGCGGATTCCAACCTTCATGGCCACCGCCCTGCTATCTCTAGCGGACAACATCCTTTGTGGATTCTATGTATGAGCCAGCACTTGAACCCTGCAACCGCGCTCTCGGATCATCCCGCATCGCCAGCACTGCTTACCAGTAATGGCCCACATGGGGCTGCACACTGTTCCGGGTTGGGCCCCAGCGGCCTCAGCGGATGCCCGGGCAGAATGCCCCACCCCGCTGAGGCCAGAAGGCTGCCACCATCTCTCAAACACACTCAGGCACAGCGGACTGCGTTGGGCACGCCGTCGGCCAGGGATGGCCTTTGACGCGCCACACACAGACGCCGGATGCAGAGAAGTGTGCCTCCGATGCTTGCCCATTCACAGTTTGAGAATAGGTTGAGGACTGATAGACTCCCCAGAATGCCTCTCATGCATTGCTTTACCGGACAAAAGCCGCATCACGATCGACGAGTTCGGACACACTCCCAGCCCCAGCTATCCTGAGGGAAACTTGGGCGGAAACCAGCTACTAGATGGTTCGATTGGCCTTTCACCCCTATGCCCCGCTCAGACAACACGATTTGCACGTCAGGATTGCGACCGGCCTCCACCGCAGTTTCCCACGGCTTCGCCGTAGCCAGGTATAGTTCACCATCTTTCGGGTCCCATGGAGGACACCTCGCACTCAGAACCAGTGTCCATTGGATTCAGGCTCGGCAGCTCTTGCATCAGATCGGTTTGCCATTGCACGCCATGGAGAAACATGCGGCACGCAGCACCATAGATCCCGCATGGATCCAAGAGGCAGCACCGCGGCGCAGAGTCCCCAGAGGCATGGCCACACGCTCTTCAGAGTCCCCAAAGGCGCGGTGAAACACAGTAGCACCGCGGAGAAAGTGGTCCGTTCGCTTTAACCAGGCAACGTTCGGGAGAATCGGCAGCTGCGGCCACTGCTGCATGCCACGCCTGGGTCGGGTCGCGGAGGCCAAACCCGGCCAAGGCGGCGGCACAGCGGGCCCCGCCACCAGTTGCTCCGTACCAGCTTTGACTACACGCACAGCATTGCCTGCGGCCTCCGATAGACTCCTTGGTCCGTGTTTCAAGACGGGCAGGGGATGTCCCTGCCTTGCCAAGCCACTCTTGACACCTTTGCACCACTGTGCACCAACCGGGGTACCGAGAGCCGGGATGAGAGACCTGGAGGGCCTGCACACCACTAGCTCTCCCACTGATTGCACCCGGCGCGGTTGGTAGGCACATGCATCCGGTGCACCACACAGGGGCACACCGGACACCCACAGGGCCATTCTGCCTTGCCACATTTGCCCTCTCGAAGGATGATGCTCCGTGACATGGGTTACGGCTCCGGGCGGGACAGCAGAGCACCAAAGAGCAAAGCCAAGCCCGGAAGCCATCCAGAATCCCAGCCAATGAAGCCTCTTCTCCGTCGGGGCATAGGTCACAGCGACCAAATGCATGCCCCCAGGTCCAGACAGGCGGAGTGCCTCTGCCAGAATGCCACTGCGAATCGATCCCACCAGAGAGTGGGGCTCTGCAGCCAGCCGCAGGCCAGACCCGAGGTCGCTTGTCCAAAAGCCGGGAAGGGCCCCACGACCGCCAATGCCTGTGCGAGAGCCACGGATGGTCCCGCCAGCCACTTCACGGTCCGGGGCCGCATCGCAATCCTCTGTGTCAGGGAAGCATCCACCACCGGTCGCCTGCCGCAGCTTCAGGCACTTTGAACCCTCTTTGCAGAGTCCTTTGCACGTTTCGATCAGTCTACTTGTTAGCTATCGGTCCCATGTCTGTATGCAGCCTTGCCACGGACATGCCTGGCCGTTTGACCTACAGTCCCAAGCAGCTCTACTCCAGGGTCTGGCGTGTGTGCACACCATGGCTAAGAACACCGACCAGTCCTCTTGACAGGAGGGCTGTAGCCCAGGTATCGCGGACCATCCCAGGCCACTCTGACTCTGGATCGGCGCCATAGTAGGTCTGTGCAGCCGTGACAGCCATCCCCATGCCAGCATTGCATCCCGGAGTGCACCCAGTGCTCACCGCATCAGGTGACCAACAACGATACGGGTAGACCGTGTCAATCTGGTTCATTCGCCATTACTGAAGCCATCGCGATTGCTGTCTCTTCCTCTGCCAAGTGATATGCTTAAATTCAGCAGGTAGCTCTCTGTGCTTCAGGTCGCCAGCCGATGGCATTGCGAAGCAATGCAACCCGATGAATCATCCATCAGGGCCGTGCACTGGGAGTGTCAAACCCATCACCCGCGGCCGGAGAAGGCCAACACCAGCGCCGCGTGCCATGATGGTTCCAGCGCCGTGCAGGGCTTGGCCGCGGGTGATGCAACGGTTCGAATCACTCCACAATGCAGCATGCTCCAACGGTTCTCATCAACGGGCGTCCGAAGGCCAATCGGAGGGCAACACCACGGGTCTCTGTCTCCAGAGGCCGTTGGCACCGCCCCGCTCTGAGCCCGCGGAGTCGCGGCTGGGCCGCGGTCCGTGGGCTCCATGATCAAGCCTCTGCGCGCGGAGAGGTGAAGGACACCCCTCCGCGCTGCTCTGCACGCCAAATGACCCCATGATGAACATGGGATCCCGTGGCATCATTGCAGCCGTATTGGATAACGATTCCGACTCAGACACTGAAGCATCGAAAGGGAGAAACCGGCATTGAACCGCTGGTCTCCACTTGCCTGTTGCGTTCAAAGGTAGTCATCTCCACAAAGCTCACGAGTCTCTGCATTTCGCAATTCCCGTATCGAAGGCTACTCCGTTCTTCCACATCACATGGACCAAGGCATCCACTGCAGCAGGTTGGACATCAACAACCATCTATCTCTGCTCCCTGGCGCGGGAGAGCCCTCAGCGCCGTCACCCACTGGTTGACCAGCAGGTGGCGTTGCACAAAGCTTCGACAATGATCCTGCTGCAGGTTCACCTACAGCAACCCCTTGTTACAACTTTTGCTTCCTCTAGCAACAGAACATCGCCCAAATTCCATGACAAGACATTGATGTGCACGAGTGCCAATCAGCTTGAGTTCCTGAGGGCTTTATCATTCTGCCATCAGTAGCAACGATGGGCGGTGTGTATAAATGGCAGGGACATAATCTGTGCAAGCTGATGACGTGCACATACCAGGCATTCCTTGTTCATGACAGATAGTTGCAAGCATCAATCCCAAACACGCATTCACAGCTGCAAAGGTTGCCCGCCCACTTCTGGGCAGGACGGTCCCATGGATGGGACACCAAGGCTTGTTCACTGGACCAGTGTAGTGCGCGTGCGGCCCAGAACATCTAGGAGCATCACAGACCTGCTGTTGGCTCTGGCTTGCGTGCACTTGGTAAACATGCACGGCACCCGAGAGAAGCAGCATACCCGGCACTCTCAGACGGGTAATCCACGAGCCCCGGTGGGACCGGCAAGCCGACCCACGGGTCAGGTGTTCCGTCCTACATGAATGCGAGACCGGGGACTATTCAGAGGCAGAGGTCTCACTCGTTATCGGAATCAACCAGACAAATCACTCCACCAATCAGGAGCGGCCATGCACCACCGTCCAGAGGATCAAGAAAGAACCCTCAATCTGTCAATCCCGACTGCGTCCTGACCTGGTAACATTCCCCGTGTTGAGTCAAATTAAGCCGCATACTCCACGCCTTGTGGTGCCATTCCATCAATTCCTTTAAGTTTCAGCCTTGAGACCGTACTCCCCCCTGAATCCGTAAGCTTTGATTTCTCGCTGCAGAGGAGTGAAACCGATGGCATCCTGTTGAGGAGATTATGGCCCACCGACACCGAGCTGACATAGTTTACAGCGGTAGACTACGATGGTATCTGATCATCTTCGCTCCCCACACTCTCGTTCTTGATCGACGAACATGCTCCAGTGGAACGCCTTTGCCGCAGTTGATCCCACAGCGGTCTGAGAATTTCACCTCTGGCGTGTCAATATCCATCACGACGAACAGACCCATCACTGCCGTTCAGAGCCAGCACCGCCCAGCTGCCCGGTGAAGGCCACCGCCGGAGCGGATAGCCTCCGGCCATCTGGGGGCACCAGCACTGCGTTGCCCTTTGCGGACCCTGAGACTCAGCAGAACAGCTGTGTCCACATATGGTCGATCCTTTGCCATCCCGCGCTGAATCATGCAATCAAGTCACGTTTGCTTTGGACGCGCTGAGTTGTTCACAGTGGCATCCATGGACGGCTCCGAGGTCGGGTCGCAAGTGACCCGCGCCCATGTCAGAGGCATGACCGCATCAGCCACCACTGAAGGAGGCTTCTTGCCGGAGCGGTCCGAACCCATGCAAAGCGGGCACGGGGACCATCTGCAGGGGGTTTGAATCCAGCAGCGCATCCACGGAGGCCGCCACCCGGCCTGACGGCCGGGAGACAGCCCCAGCAGAGCGGCCGGACGCCCTGCAGCCCCATGCCCAGGGGTTGACTACGAGCTTTTCAACAGCAGCAACATTTGTATACGCTCTTGGAGCTGGAATTACCGCAGCTGCTGGCACCAGACTTGCCCTCCAGTTGATACTCATTGCTGCGTTTGGATAGCATTCATTGCGGAGTCCCACCCACCACACAGGGTGAGCAGGGCTGCTATGGCTCGTCGCTGTCTCGCCAGACCAGTGTCGGCAGTGGACAATTTGCGCGCCTGCTGCTCGCCTTGGCAATGGTAGCCGTTTCTTAGGCTCCCTCTCCGGAATCAAACCCTGATTTCCCGTTACCCGTGATAGCCATGGTGGTCCACTACACCACCAACCAGAGCTGATAGGTCAGAGACTCACACTGTGGAGCATTCATGGTAGAACCATCTTTGCCATCACAGAAAACGGCCTGAATCACCCTTGCACGCTGCCCTGTACGGGCGCAGGTCTTGATATCGGCCAACTGCCAGTGACCCTGAACGGGCCACAGCTCTGAGCTTCCATGTATTAGCCACCCAGTTGAGGTGAATATCCGGACCGATGTCACAGGGGACCACGAGGGCCCCAAGCAACCAGTGCACAGTCATCAGATTGTCGCCGGTGTAATGAGCCATTCACAGATTCACTCTCAATCCCATGTATTCTGACACTTGCATGGCTTAGTCCTTGAGAGAAGCATATGACAACTGGCAGGATCAACCAGAATCACTCGACTGCATCATGCCCAGGAGCGACCATCGAACCCCATGAAGGGGCGTCAATGGCCTCTCCACGGTGGCTTGCCGTGAGCCACGCCCTCCGACGGACGCCCCGTGGAGGAGCCAATCCGTCGGTGACTGCATCAAACCACGGAGAACCGGAGCTCTCCAAGCGCCCGTGCATGTGCATGCACGGGCCGCGTCTCGGAACCCGCCGGAGATGGACTCCGGCGGGGGGCGATCTCGGATCCATGGCCAGAGGTGGCGCGCACCCCATGGCCGACAGCCAAGGCTGTACCAACTCACGATCGAATGCCTCTGCATCATCTCCGTTGCCCCGCCGCAGGGCAGCCTCGCGAGGGCTGCGCCGCAGCGGGATCGATACAACCAGAACGGGTCTTATCCACGTGGGGGCTGGGTTGATTTGTATAGCGGAGGTTGCAGCCTGCCTCACGCTGTGACCCAGGATCGCCTCCGGCGGTCTCGGGGCCGGGGCGCCATGCGACGCCGCCGGGGGCCTCCCCTTACATAGTAACAAACGGGCCCCGCGGAACGGGAGCTTTCCTCGCGCGATTCGGCCGGGCGAGCCGAAACGGGGATCCATGAAGGCTGCACAGGACATCCGGCTGGGATGGTGACGGGCTGACCCAGGATCGCCTCCGGCGGTCTCGGGGCCGGGGCGCCATGCGACGCCGCCGGGGGCCTCCCCTTACATAGTAACAAACGGGCCCCGCGGAACGGGAGCTTTCCTCGCGCGATTCGGCCGGGCGAGCCGAAACGGGGATCCATGAAGGCTGCACTGGGCAAGCACTGGAATCACCACGTGGAGGCCTGCTCCGCGCGATGATCCCAGTGCCAGCCCTTGACCAGAGGCAGAGAACCCACAGCATGCGGGGCCACTGCGGCTCACAGGCTCGGACCGGTACTAGTCTCATACGATTCATCTCCGGTGAAGCAACTTCCTCGCCTTAGTACACCAGCCCATGAGAGTCACGTGATATGCATGCGGGACCGTGTCCAAAGAGGCATGCACAATGGTAGGCCCGGAAGCCCACCATCAATGTCACGCTATCTCATGCAACCTTGCCGCGGAATGTTTCGACTGCATCACTGCTGACTGGAGGGCGATGCCTCGGATCCAAAACCATAGAAAGCCATGCGATTGTCCAATCACGTCATCTTGCCTCCTCCGACCGGAGGCGTGCGCTGCTCTCGCTGTGCCGCGGCGAGGCCTCCGTGGGCCCTTCGAAGGACGTCACCAGAGACTGAAGCCCAGGCCTCTTCACGGCATTCGAGACGCACGCCCCGGCATTGGCCATCGGAGATCCAACCCCGCGCGGAACGCAGGGCACGCTAGCCTTATTTGACAGTGCTTGTCCAAAGTTCGGTATGCGGAGGCGATCGGGCACTGAGCCCCATGGGGTGTTTGTCGGACACTCTGGTACAGGATGCACCGAGTCGCACGAAGCCATGCGCTCGGATGCTGCTGCCCCATGGGGTGTGCACACGCCGGGTGCCCGGTTCAGACTTAGATGCTTTCAGCCAATATCCGCCATGTGTAGACTAGCAAGCCCCGGCCGCTCAGCCGACCACAGAAACCAGAGGCATGGCACGAGGGTTCCTCTCGTACTACCACGCGCTGCCGTCGTCAAACCCAATCATCACAAGTGTGAAGGCAATCGCGAAGGATCGCCGTCGAGAAGCAAACCGTGCTCATCGGGAGTTCTGAAGACAGAATAGCGGCCGTTGCAGGAGGGTAAAACCAACCTGTCTCACGACGGTCTAAACCCAGCTCACGTTCCCTGTTGGTGGGTGAACAATCCAACTCTTCTACTCGGCTGCAGGTGAGAAGCTAGGAAGAGCCGACATCGAAGGATCAAAAAGCAACGTCGCTTCGAACGCTTGGCTGCCACAAGCCAGTTATCCCTGTGGTAATTTTTCTGACACCTCTGGCTTCAATATCCGGAACTCGCGTGCTTGACCAAAGGATCGCAAGGCCACGCTTGCACATTGTGGACTCTTACTGAAAGTGACTGCATCAGCAGTGCCTTTGACCTGCTCCTCTGTGAGGGGTTTCCGTCCCGCCTGAGCAGTGCTTCGGGACACCTGCGTTGTCCTGTAACAGGTGTGCCGCCCCAGCCAAACTCCCCATCTGAGCAGTGTCCCGAAGCTGCGGCGAACAAAGCACCTGGGTCGCACACGGGCCCGAGGGCCCGGAACTGTGCTTGGCACACGAAGCGGTGAGGCCGTGAGGCACGACGCAAGGGACGTGCCTCTAGGTCGGGCACCAAGAGGTGCCAGCGGCTGCCGTACCCGAATCATCCGATTAGTAAAGCGGCTGTGGAGGTAGTGGTATTTCATTGCAAGCTTGCGCGTAGCAGCGCGGAGCCTCATCATATCCAGAAGGACGGAAGAGCCGACAGTCGAGATGGCCGCGAAGGCCGCCATGATCAATGCCATGAGTTGGCGCGCACTTCCCACTGTGCTACACCCTCCATGCTGCTGCACTCTGTCAGACTAGAGTCAAACTCAACAGGGTCTTCTTTCCCCGCTGGAACACCCAAGCCCGTTCCCTTGGCGGTTGGTTCACCAGCCAGCATCTAGGGACAGCAGGAATCTCGTTGATCCATTCATGCGCGTCAATAATCAGTCGACGAGGCATTTGGCTACCTTAAGAGAGTCATAGTTACTCCCGCCGTTTACCCGCGCTTGGCTAAATCTCTTTGCATTGACAATCAGAGCACTGGGCAGAAGTCACCTCGCGGAACCAGCCAGCAGGTCCCATCGCAAAGCTGTGTTTCAATTAAACAGTCAGATTCCCCTGCGTAGTACACAGTTCCGAGTAGACCACACGTGGGTGCCACGGATGGGGCCGACGTCTCAGGTCGGCCATCTCCCCGCCCACGGGAACTGAAGCCAGGCCGCACCCGAAGGCACAGCCTCTCTTCTTTGCACACCCAAAGCTCCGTGCCTCCACCCAAGAGCCGCGGCGGGGCGTGCTTGCCGTTCCGAGGCACAAGGATCACGCCCGCTGGAGAAGCGGCCTTCGGCTGAGGTGGGGCCTGGACGCCCACGGCCAGAGGACGGCTGGGAAGCCAGCCCTGGCACAGGACAACCAAGCCCCGGAGGGTTCCGTGCAATCCCGACGGGCAGGCCTGACACCCTGGCCCTTGGAGCCACCGCATCTTCCGAAGGTACACAACCAGTTTGCCGATTTCCCTTAGCTGCATTTGCACTGTTGACCAGCGGCGTCTAGCCGAAGAGACCAGCTGCGGTGATTCGGTACGGAGCCATTCCAATCGGATCAGAGCCCCCAGATGGGGGCTTGTCCCGGTTTGGTCACCAAGGGTTCACGCTTTGTTGCACAACTTCGCAGGGCGTTCCATGGAGTCGGTGGCCACCAAAGGCATGGCGCATTCCGGGTCGGCCGAGGCCAAACCCTCAGAGCAGGGCACGCGTAAGTCCAATGGTACCAATGCAGCACCATCTTGCCAAGCAGAGAGCTATGTCGCCATGCAGCATGTCAGTGGATAGCCCACACACTCCAGCTGTCAGATGGAAAAGACACTCCACAGGGGCGCCACCGAGACGCGGCCCCGCAGCACCGGACTTGAGAACACCAGCGTTGCCACTGGCCCTTCCCAGCAATCTCTCCGAGAAAGCGTTCTGAGTATCATCAGCCAAGACCCTGGTACCAGCGTGTCGGAATATTAGATTCGTCTGCCT